>JALIZH010016741.1:0-25000 GCA_030522465.1 Rhipicephalus appendiculatus
ACGCATTTCGTGGAATACAATCGGCGAGTAATGCTTCGAACGAAAATAACAATCTTAATTTCTGTGAAGTGTCCTACTTAACTGGAAGTAACATGTGCAGACAAGAAATGCACAAGAAAATAAAACAAGAACGAGGCCCCGACACAAGTTCGACATATCTACACTTTAAAAAAGATACATACTGTCATTTTCATTTTTCTCCATCACTTTCCTTTTCCTTCTTCTATTGCTTACGCTGACCGTGACAGATTTCACTTTAACGCTGGAGAAACATTTGTCTTAATTGCAGTTGCTTTGTCCTCTGTCGTATCGTAGGCGCAACAAAGCGTGAAAAACCTGGCGTGATTCCAGTGAGAATATAATATTCCTGCAATATAGTACGCCAGATAATACATGCCACGCATTGCATACGCCACGGGGAGTACGCCTACAGCTACTGTGTCTTTTTGTATTCCCAGCCATAGACCGCTATACACATAAGATCGCCTCCTAATTTTTGGCAGCTGCTGTTTGTACAGCCGTCGAACACGCTATATTAATTGAAATAAGGAGACCTGCACAAAAATCATGGTGTTCTCTCGCAAAATTTCGAAGGCCTGCGAGCGAGCGGGTTCTGTGACGTCGGTGCCGTAATATTGTGTGACCAGTGGTCAGTGGACACCGACAGTTCGAGGTCCTGTGACACAAAGGCACTCCATGGATCCTTCGTCGTTCCCTATATGCAAACACGCAGCGTTAAAACTAGTGCCCTCATGCCAGCATGAAAGACGAGGCACCTGAACAATATAAGCTGTGCTCCCCTTTGTCGCATTCCTGGCCCGCATGTGTACCGTGCATTCCCCGCATGCAAGACGACCCGCAATCGCAAAATTAGAAATTGAACTGTTTTCGCTCGACTTGTTCGACTTGTAGCAGTGGGAAGCAATTACCGAAGACACGTGCAAATAAAAAAGGTCAATTTCACCGGGCAAAAGGAAGCATGACAATTGACTCGATGATAAACCATACCGGGGAACATGTGCAGAAAAAAAAAAGAAAGGTATATGCAACTTTCATTTATTATGTTATGTTTCTTATTTCACCGTCTAGCGCGCTACTCTTTACTGATGGGAGTGTAATACACACATATAACAAGCATAAATAATTAAAAACATCTAATATTAATAAGAAGAAGAAGGAAGAAGACAAAGGATTTCTGGAGGCATAAGTACTAAAAGCAAGACTTGATTGCGAGGCATGCCGTAGTGGAGGGTTCGAGTAGTTTCGACCACCTGGGGCTTTTTAACGCCATCACGCAATACACAAGCCGCAAATATTTCGCCAACATCGAAAAACGACAACCGCGGCCGGTACAGAATTCGTCTTTCGCGTAGACAGCTGAGCTGACATCAATGTTTTAAAAGTGTGCAGACAAATATGAGGATTTTATTCTATAAACTCGCATAACTGAATATAGGATCACGAGGCAAGGTACGGTCAACAATTAATAAAAGAAAGTGAAAATATTAATGTCGAGTCATTAATTAAACTATACTGTGTATCGGTGAACAACGGAAGTCCCAATAAAGCATTCATAGAGAAATCGTGGCTCGTAAATATGTATATATAGGGCAATAAGGATATTTACGCAACTTTTATTGTCTCAGTAAGTCAGAAGATAAATAAAATAAAAGACAAGAAACATCTCATCTATAACATATACAACTGCCATTCACATGAGAGTGGTTTTGAGCGCGAACTGTTTGCCAAGCCCGCGGTCGTGGCGGCCGTTCCCAGCAGAAAGGCTCCACCTCACGCCATAGTGTTTGCGGCTACAGCACCTGAGAGTTGTGCGCGAGGAAATACGGTATTCTGCTCCAGAGACAAATGGACTGCCGTGGTCCGTCTGCGTATGAACATTCGGTAAACGGGAACGATGAGCGACACCTTCTCCTCTCGCTGCTCGTTCCTTAGACAAAAGGCATAACGCGCCGTTGCATGCAATGGTCACATCGTTGTGCCATAGCTTTCCCTCTTTCACTCTGCCTCCACATCAGTGCCCTCCTCCCTCGTCATTTTGCAAGCGAGATCCAATTGTGCACGAGGAACGGCAAACGACCGCCTATGGTAAACCGGTGGTGGTCGTAAACACCGAGACTTCGGGCAGCATTTGCCGCATGTTATAAAGGAGGGCATTGTCTCTTGGAAAGGCGGAAGCCAGCCAGCCAGAGTGGCGGCTGACTCGATGCTGGGAACGAAGTGTGTTGCCGTTAATAGTTTGTTGATACCAACGCCGCCATGATGATAATTATGGTTAGTAAATACTACAGTAATTTATTTTATTAAATTTATTTCTTTTAATATACCTTAACATACAGCAGGCTATATATACAGCGTAATCGCTAGTGATTTTCGCATAATAGGAGCCTAGTAAACGCTCACAGGCAGCAAGAAAATCTCTAAATGGTAATCAGATATATAACAATATTCATTGACTACCCCGGAGGTGCAAGCCTCGTTCATGGCCTAGCTTGCTACTACATGTGTCGGGTGTGAGCTGTGATACATAGGATGATCACATATATACAGACCATTTCTACGTGCAACAACGCGCACATATACACAAAAAAGGTTATTCATAAGTACAATGTAAACGGTGCGATTAGAAGTAGAGAATCTGAGTGTTTCAACTGCCATAGCTGTTTCAAAGAGAATGATAAAATAAATGAAATATTGATTAAGCGAAAACATGTGCATAGTGTTCAATTGCAAGAACATTACAAGCAAGGAAAACGACACTCGATTTTAATTACGGATGAAAGAAGATACGCTTGAATAGAGAATCGATATTTGTTGCAAGATCACCCGAAAGTGTTCAATCAAACGTTGTAACAAACTCAAATAATGGGGTTTCTGTCATAAAGAGGAATGGGAGACGCGAGAGAGAGATTGTTTCCGGAGTAGGTGGGATATAGAGTAGACTAGGAAATCTAGTTCTCAAGGTATGTGCTCCCGTTGAACTCGAAAGCAACACAGCTACCTACAGAAGTTATCTTTCGTTGTTGAAAAGAATTTTCCTTTGTTTTTATGTTAATTCTCGTAATGGCGAAAACTGTTTATTTCTTTCTTTACTTTTCTTTTTTTTTTTAATGTCAAGCCTAAAGGCCGAAAACGTCCGAGTTTAAATTGCACGCCCGTTTTGTTATACACACGTAAGTAACCTAACGGCGGTATCGAACTTGCAATCTTCCCAGGCTGCGTCGAATCCCTATTGTCAACGGAAAATCGACATTTGATGATCTATGCGATTGAAAAAAAAAGATTTTATCGTCATGCAAGCATCAATCATTGAACACTGTCTTTCTTTCTTTCTTCCGATAACACTGACAGGCATAGATCCACTGTTCTTACTGGAAGATTGTGTTCGTGAAACAGCGACTATACGCAGCACGGTGAAAGGTAGCATTCTGGAAGTATTTTAACGTCAAGGGTCCGCAGGAAGGGAAACAATTTTTGAACTGACACAAAAGCAAATCAACAAAGCTACACAGCTTCTAATGTGATGCCGATACACGATCGTTCAGTGAGTATATAACAATCAACGGGACGTTATGGCGTGCCTCATCGAGAATAATGTATTTATTGCTCACTGTCAATAAAGCTTTGCATCCATCCATCGCTCATTGTAAACGACCGATCAATGACGTGATTATAAGTGCGAAAACAATGATGAAACCATCAATAGTTCATCATGAATGGAGCACAATGGTTATGATGCAAGCTGCGGAGTTCTTCAATCGTATGAGTTGAGAAACTGTTCATGAGTTTCAGGAGTCAAATTACGAACACGTTATTGGTCAAAATCGCACAGGTCAGGTGACTGTCGCGTCACCTGTCGGCAAAGAAAAAAACGATATTACATGATATTGTCTTGTGCTTTTCATTGCATATGATCGCAACCCTGATAAGACGAACAATGCGTTTACGATTGCCGTATGCTTTACTCTTTACAGCGAAACGTTATATATAACTACGAGGTGGAAAAATGTTGCGGTCTATGAGTTCGGGAGTCCGTAAGTGCGCAGAAACTGTAATGAAGAAGCAATGCAAGCATACGCTATCTCGAAGGATCTACACGCTTGCAGTTGTTTCTGTTCCCGTTTTTGTCAGCATATAATGCTCGTGATGATGCCCGCCGTACCCCGAGTCGCTAGCCATGAAATCCTTTAGGTGTTCTTGTTATCCTTCAAACTAGCGGTACCCAACGCAAAGATTGAAGTACGCATCTCTTAAATGCATTAATAGAGAAATCAAACACTAAGACAGAATACACTTCTTTAGATCCTATAGCTTGTGATTAACTCCGGGATCGCACGTTTGAGCTGCGTTGGTTAAGCATCTGCAGGAGCGATTGGGTGGTGATATATTTTGCCAACGATATTGCAATCTCAGAAGTCTCGCCTTTCTCGAATGTACATAATGCAATTCTCGCCGTCGTAACTAGCAAAATCACCGCGAAGACTACATCTCAGCAATGTGTTTTCTGCGGTGTGCTTTTAGGAGGTGCATCGTTTGCGAGTTTCGAAACGGAGTTCCGTAGCTGGTATGATTTCAGAACTCCGACAGGCTACATTCCAGTGAAAATCATCGAAGAATTTTGAGCCAACAACATCATCACAAGGTGGGTTCAAGCCTAAGTGATAAAAGCACGGCGTCTTGTGCAGAAGTGGGCGTTCCCTGCCTCATTTTGTGCGCTTAGCCTGCTTACACTCTTCTCAGTTAATCAGCGCACAAATCAGTGATGATGCTTCCGCGTTTTCTCTGTTTATTGGTGATAGCACGCATGTTAATCCATACGGTGTTCTACAAAACAACGAAGACGGCGCTTGTCGGTGAAACGGGTTTGTGCTATTCATCTTGAACTACCCGAGACCTCACTTATGAGAGCTTATTATCACGTGTGCTTTCAACATATGTAGCAACGTTACGTCTGTCTATCACACTATGTCTTTGCCACGTATTTATGTAAACAAAGGTTTTATGAACAGAAAACATGACCTTGCCTTATAAGGAATAAGCTTTCGCTCTAACAATATGCTGAAGATATACTATGCTGAATACGCTGTTTTTCCTTTTGAAAGGCATATCATCTTTCTCTCAACTTCATAACTCCCAGATTTCCAGCCATATATCACCTTGGAACATTATCCTCATTATAGAAGTGTAATCCTTAAGACATATAGGTTTCTTACTATTATTAAATTAACTAGGCCTGTCACATTCTACATACCCGCCCCTTCCCCAAAATTTATATCGCTTCGAAGAGCCTTAGTGCCATCGGAAAGCTTTATCCCTGATAAGTTTCTAATACCATCTTTAATCTGTCTATCTATCTCACTCATCGCAACTTTTTCAGGTATTCTTGGTTTTCATAGCATTATTATAAAAGCGAAATTTATTCTTTTAACTTTGATATACCCATTCTCTAATTCCCCTGCTTCATTATGCTAACTAGCCATGCAGGCGTCTTTCAGTTCATCTCCCTAAATCAACGTTTCTCCATCGTTCTTCAATAACTTCACCGATGGCTTGAGGCTGTCTCGTGTGCTCTGGCGCGAGCAACGGCGGGAGCACGGTGCGTTGTCGCTGTCTTCAGCACGCGTGCGTCGTCGAAAATATTGTGCAATGAAAACATAAGTACAGAGGAAACAAAGCGTACAGATGGTGCGATGTACTAAATTTGGCGCGTGAGCTTTCGCAGGGGCAGATTGGCGGCTGCAGTGACTTCGTCTCTTCATACAACTATTTTACGGATGATATGAGGAGGACTTTTGACATGAGGAGAAACTTTAGATGCGGATTCTGAGTATTTGTTGAGCATGGCGACAGCCATGACGCTGTGTGGACCACGAAGGTTTGTTTGTTGTCAAAACGAGACAAAAATATGTATGCTAGGAACATGCCGAAGACTTAGGCTTTGGTTTAGACTTGACTCCACTTGTCTGCTGCCTCGATAATACATTTTTTTTTTCAACGTGTACTATTCTCGGCTCGTTGCACCGGCTAAATGAAGTCCTGATTGATTACTTATTCTGCTGTCATACCTGTACAACGTTTTCTTTATCTTCTTGAATTGTGCCATACTCATGAACATTGCTGTCTGCTATGGGAAAAATTTATATTCTTGATTTTTTTTACTTAGGCCTGAACAACGTTCTCTCATTCATTAAGCGAATGCTTCTGAACATAATTGTAAATTTTCACATTTCATGGATTTATTTCCGTGCAGTTTCTAATAATATGCTGATTCCGTTTCTGATTAAACCGTTCCAGTAGTGTCTAGTTCCGTCATGTTCAGTGACGTCATCAAACGGTTCCGCCATGTCCAGTGGTGACGCGTGTCGCTGTTTTCCAACAGCGACCCGTGCCACCCCTGGACACGACGTCAATATAACCCTTTTAAAACTAACACGACAATGATTACAACGCGCCTTTGACGAAGATAGGTTCTCCTATCGAAACGCCGACCGGCCAGTTTGAGGCACTTTCTTGTTTGTTCAACCTATAGCCTACCAGCCCATGTTTCCATCTGTCGGCTCCCATCTTGACTATGGCGCATTACAAGTACCATACTGGCATCGTTTCGAAAAGAATGTCCGCTTCGGATGGTAACAGCCCGGCACGACAACAGAATTCAGTATCGGCCCTCAACTACAACAATAGCGTATTTCCTCCCTCCCTCCGAATCACTGCCAGCAGCACCTTCATCACTGCAATAACACCCCAGTCTCACGACGCGGGACAGTAGTCGAACGGAATGCTTGCTGGATGAACTACCATCACCTCCTAGAAGTCTTGGAACTCTACGCGATATATATGTCACAAGTACAGACATATTGCTTTCGATTTTTCTACTAAACGCCAAATTACAGCAATAAATCATTCGAATTTCATGCATAACGGATTCCAATATGCTGCCAGCGAGTAAGGAGCCTTGTGATCTGTATTATGAGATTGTCGAGAAGTTTTCGACGCCACTTTATGAAGGAACGTCTAGCGACAGCACGAAAGTATATCTTCGCGGAATGATTCTGTTTGCATAGGCTCTGCCGAATAAATAAAGGCAAATACTCTTGAGTGACGGATATCTAGAAACTCCTGAAGCTAATATTCGGGAACTTTGATGGTGCGAGTGGTTTTACTTTATCCTAATTTTTTTTTGTGTCATGAATAATTATTCGTATGGACGACTTGCAAGAAAAATAATACGCATATAAGATGTATCATTTAAATTTCTGCCATTTGAGTTTTTCTGGTAATTTACCAACATTTCATTCTGCCCCCCATGAACAGGCATGAATGTGCCAATGTGCAATCTTCTGAGCACCAGCTTCTATCTCGTAAAAAATAGTTGCGCATAAATTAATGTTTCATGCTCACGTCCGTCCGGCGTCGTCCGTCCGTCCGTCCGTCTGTCCATGCCGTCCGTCCGTCCGAGCCCTGGCACGGAGCCAGGTGGCCGCCGGGGTGTGCAAACGGACGCCGGTCGCGTCGGACTCTACAGTGCTCGCGCTTTGCTTGCGTAGCGTCGCTGGGCCCAGCGTTTGGAATCATTCTCAACGACGCCATCTCAATGGACACAGGCGTTCGCAGAACACACTTTGGAATTTACAAAGGGTCCGTCAATTTAAGCGTTGGAACGCGGATGGCGTTTGCACGATGCGCAAAGCGCGAGAAAATACGAACACATGCGAACGGAGGAAGATCAGTCTCGCGTCTCGGTGAGACTTTCGGTAAAAAAATTAAACAAGAAAACACGCACACATTCGGTTTGTGTGTTATCCCACTGAGAGTGTAAACGAAAAAGATACATGACATAGTAAGTCGAATGGCCACACGCTTTCGCCGTACACACTTTGGAATGTAAAAAGTGTCCTTCAATTTTTTATCACTCTTGATATCTGCACTGGTATAGCAGTGCAAATATGCTGCAACGTTAGAAGTTTCTGCCCAAATGGTGAATCATTTATAAACGAATGATCGAAATATCATAAATATTGTTACCATCGAACATTCTGAGGCATGAAGCAATGCACATAGGCAACTCTTAGCCTACGTCACGAACATCAAAGGGAGACGGAACACCTTTCAAAATTCTGAGTTTCAGTTTTAAAGCACACGCTGAAAAAAAAAAATTATTCTGCGATATATTATGTAAGTCAAGACAAAAATCTAGTATGGAGATACCTTTTTACGGAGTTTATTTTCCAGTATACTACAGTAGACGGAAGATAGAATGCTCCACTAAAAAATACACTATTTCTCGAGCTTGCAGTTCAATATAAGAAAACCCCAATACGTATATGCACAGTTTTTTTTTTTTTTGCGAGCGCAACGCATAAATACAAGCCGAAGCTAAGCGGCGCAAGCTCTTTATCTAAAGGATGGATTTCAGAATGTATTTTTGCTACAGTTGAAGTTGCGCCATCGCGACGTTGGTTTCGTAATGTGCCAAAAAAGAAAGTGTATGCATGGTGGAGAGCTGTCGCTAGAAGCTACACTCTGCAAGCTTTCTTTCTATGAGAAATATCGTGGTCGCAGAAGACGTTTTCGATAAGCTTTTGAGTCTTTTTTTTTTTTTTTCAATTCAGTCAGACACTCGCGAAAATTCAGCTTGAAGAGCAAGTTCGTGTGGAATGAACTTGAGGTTCAGATATATATGTTTTCAGAAGCCCACAAGGACAGGGAGCTGCCGAATATCCAAAGTACATAGCGAACGGCGCACACAACCGCAGCGACAGGGCAGTGTATCTTGCTCGCTGGCTGTGGCTTGGATTGCGACACTCTCCGCGCGCCCGGGTTTTCCCTACACGTCAATCCAGAAATGGAAATAGAGTACCAACGTGTTCGGAATATGCGTGAGTTACGTCAGCCTGGCGAAGAACTGTAGTGACAGAAGAAACAACTGTATTCCAGGCACTCGGAAACTATAATGGAGATCTTGGTTTGCCCGGTTCCCGAGTCTCTATTCACCCTTTCATCTCAAGCGCTTTAGGAAGGATCAGCCCTTCTTTTATAATGATAACTTAAATTACCTCTCGCGTATAAAAAACAGATGTAAAACATACGTGAATACATCCTATAAATGTAGGTTATGAGTCACACACCATCAGGGCTTGCAGTTAAGGTTATTTACATCCCAGGTGACAATAACTATACTGTTTGGACAAAAGGCTCAAGGAACGCAAAAACCAGCCTCCTTAGAGACAACGCTTTTCTTTGGATATGAAATAATGTTTCCTAGCGTGAGGATTCCCCGCTTATTTCTTCCTAATGCTACTTCCTCGTTAAAGCAGGTCATGAATTTTATTAGTGATATGCGTACACTGTAAGTCATCAGCTCGAAAATATTCTAACCCGGTCAGCCTAGTAAGGCAAATGCTTCGAAAATACACTCTAAGCCGCAAAGGACGAAAATGGGAGTAACTGCTGCATTTCGTCCCCGCAACGAACGGTTAGTCCGCGGGAGGATTAACTGCGAGACGAGGGTGCCGTGTGCAAGATGAGGGAGGAACTGTTAGGCCAGAGGGAGCAACGTTGACTCCAATGGAACTTTCCCGCGCAACGGCGGCCTCGAACGAATGGTCAGCGTGCGCGTAAGGAAATAGTCCGCTAAAGAAATCAACTGTTAACAGTTTGTTTTAGTGTACACGGCCATGACAACTACGGCAACTACGACAGGAGTAAGATAATATCGTTTATATGTCATAATAATAAGCAAATGTAAGAAAGCTCCCACAAAAAAAAAAAATGTGCACGCGCCCAAGCTGTATCCATGCGCGGCGTGGTGTTCTCGTCATAGCGCGGCAAGCTAACCCTCGATGGTGTAGCGGTGTGTTGTGGATGTGTTCTCGTTTCGTGGTTGTGATTGCTGGCAGTTGTGGTGCACTGAATGTTCTTCGAGCTGTGGTAAACGTGGCCCGCTACTGGAATGAAGTGCTACGCCATCGAAATGCTACGCGCCGACTGGATATCGCCTAAAAGGTGAGTGTATAAACAAGGCTTCGATCACTCGGCGTGATTTTAGCTGTGTGCTGTTGATGTCTAACGCTGACCGTTTATTTAACATTCATGTTCTTCGCGAACCAAACACTCATGGTTGATGACGTGAGTGCTGTTCCGCCTGCTATAGAACTACAAGTATGATGGCTGGGCCATCGAAACATGGTAACCTCGGAGAGGGACATTAGCTGCAGCAAGTACAGATGTTCAATTTTTTTTTTCAGCGCTGCACAAATAAGCGTTGTTTATCAGAAGTTTTCGTGGCATTCTGAAAGAACATTCACGTAAACTGCGCTAAATGTCTTCTATTGCGAGGTAAACAAGTCATTTGGGAAGGTTGGCTGATAAAATTGCATGTCTAGCTAAAGGATTAGCACCACTAACACAGGCAGTCGGCGACCGCATCGGCAACTTTGCTCATTTGTAGCGACGCTAAGAATCATAGTTTTTCACTCTCTCAAATGAAGCGCAAGCTTTATTGATAAATAAGTGGGCCCACAAGCGTGTCCCTGTGAAAGCTTGAAACGTTAAAACCCAGAACGAGTTTCTTGAGCTTCACAACACATTTTGAACTGTTCGATTGCATTATGACAGGTTCAGTGAAAGAGCAGTTTTCGTCTAATTTTTAGGCATGCGGCATTTCTAACACGCCGTGTGACGTAGCTACAAGTGCACGCACACTTCTGCCGGAAATAATGACTGATTCTGTTTTTACTTTTTCAGGGAATCGATGAATGAGAGCGTTGCGCCTCCCAAGAAACGTCTTCAACATCTTGCTGCTACGAACACGCTCTCAGCAGCTGTCGATGGTGCTGTTGCACTTCCTGAAGTCGGCTCGACAGCATCCATTCGAATAAAACATTGCACTTTTCATTGCTTCTCCTAGGATGCAGGGAAGCCATCCTATATTCTGTATTCAACAAAGTTGTTTAATTTATGTGTATGATGCTGCAGAATTGACACGAGTCGTTCAATAAACTTCGTTGTTTCGTTAGACGTTTTCGTTTTTCTGACACTAAACAGACATTTTCGCTGAACGATATAACCAACAGCGTTCTGTACACTAAGCAGCAAGCAAGCTTGGCACAGCGACAGGAGCATATATGGGAACGTTTTATATACATACATTCACCAAGCGCGCAAATTCGCTCGAAGCACGCTCGCAGAAAAACCAATCCAGCGCATTTTACATTTTCACGAACGCCAAACCGAATAGTTGCTTGCGAAACATTGAAGGCTGACGCCTAATATAAGGAATCTTGCCACTTTGACAAACATGTCAGAATGCGCACTGTCCAAACGGCGCCTACATATATAACCCCAGTAATTTTCACTCTGCTGCGTACTGGGGCATGGTGTAGTGGTTAGCGTACGTGGCTGCTGATTCAGTGGTCGCGAGTTCGAATCCTGCGTGTTGGTTGTGAATTTTCTGTAGTTTACTTCTGAATTTACTTCTGTGTATTGATTGTATATGTCATGAAATGCATATGTCAACCTCCAAATTCTCGGTAATTGCACCAGAAACTGTAATAAATTGATTTTTTTTTTATCGAGAAGGAGCAACTGTTAGTCCCATCAGGGGTAACAGTTCGTCCCTACGCAGTTACCAGGCAAAAAGAGGAAGAAATCAGTTACTCCCACAAAGGGGTAACTTTACACCCCAACATTTCGTCCCTCAAAACTACTGAGGACTAACAGATCGTCCCCTCACAGTTACTCCCTAAAGGACGAATCGTTCATCCTTTGGGGAGTAATGGTTGTGGCAACGCAGTTACCCCCCAAAAGGACGAACCACAGACCCCTTTTCGCCCTTTGCGGCTTAGAGTGTAGCGTTTGCATAGCCAATGCCTCCCGAGCCTTGCGTGTAACGCTCTGATGGGGCAATGGTACTACTTATGGTGACTCCTGCTAGTCCATCACCTCTTTGCAATTCTACATCTTTTTGTCCACAGGGTATTTCAGCAATCGTCATCTTAATAACTATCCTTACATATTTCCGCACCTTAAGCGGCGAGTATTTAGGAGCAGTGTACATTTATACATTTCTTATCGTCAGAGCTTAATTCTACGCACACTTTTACCAACATGCAATTATCAGAAACATAGCAGCCCATACAGGTATTCCAGAGCGATTTTTATAGGATTTCAATCCGCTGTCTATAAATCAACGTCTCAACCTTGGAAAGTTACTTCGGTGATGCTGTAAAACATTTCCAACGTGCAGTATTTTTGAGAAGCTAAAATATTAGGTTCAGTTTCTCACGTGTATCGCTGTTTTTTTTTTGTAAATTTACTTTTACTCAATGCATTTCAAAAAAAAATCCACGCATATCCACGGAGTGAATGATGATGAGTGGGCGAAGCTCCGGAGGTTCATCGGTGAACCGTGAATCTTCCGTGAATTTCACCCAGTACATCATGAAAGACGTGACAAACACTGTATATATACAACAAAATGATTTTATTGTTCGTAAATGGTAGCTAGACGTGGCTTTCGTTCACCCTTCATTATGACTGCTTTATGGTCGGTAAAGTGAAGGGATAGGGGTTCTTGGATGGGCCGTAGTGAGAAGTTTGCTAAGACGAGATCGATGCAGGTTCCTCGGATGGTTGTGGGTTGCATGTGGTCGAACGATATGCACCTGGGACCATATCGAGACGAGATCGATGCAGGTTCCTCGGATGGTTGTGGGTTGCATGTGGTCGATCATTAGATGGCACCGCAGCGCCATCTAGTGATGATTCTGAGACCTAGAGGTGGCTACTACGACGACGACGACTACGACGCCGGACTAGCCTACGCCCTAAGGAGCTTCGCCCCTAAAAAAAATTACACCATCTCCTGCTAAAGGGAACCATGTGTAGATGCGAAGCAGCGGGCGCTAACGCTTACACTGGCGGCGGCGTGGGCGCTGGCGCTCATCGCAGCGTTGCGCAGGAGAGAAACCTGGGGAGGCGCAAAGCACGCAGTGATGGACCGGTGTTTCCTACTGGAACATGCCAATCGCTGCTAATGGGCAATGAGAGACAGCGAGACAGAAGACTCCGACTGGACACAGAGACCCGCAGTCCGCTTTTAGTTAACGCGCACGCTGCGAATTTTTATTGTTCAACAACGCACAGGAGAAATCTCCCACCGGCACCACCTTGGAGGTCAAGATCCATTGCCATATATACGAGGTGGCCAGTGAACGGTTGTGCAGCGCGAGCAGTCGGTTTTTTCAACCAAGAAACTCGCTAGCAGACGCTGCCTGCGTCGGCGTCGCGAGGCGAGAGAGGGGGGGAGCGTAGGAGAAGAGAGGGGGGAGGGAACGCGCATGCGCATTGGGGGGTGTAACCACCGCTGGAGGGACGCCTAGAGCAGAGAGAGGGGGGAGGGGACGCGCATGCGCAATGGGTGTGTGAACACCGCGGGCGGGAGGGATACCTAGAGGAGAGAGAGGGGGGAGCGTAGGAGAGGAGGAGCGTGGGGAGGGTTTGCGCATGTGCAGTAAGGGTGGTCAGGACGCACACCACCACCACCACTGGACGGACGGACGGACGGATGGACGCCGGACGGACACCGGACGGACACCGGACGGACGTGAGCATGAGATATTAAAGGCTTTCGCCTTTAAAAATTAGGTGCATCTTCCCAAAGGGAACCCTGATGGGATCAGAAGCAGCAGCGTTGCGCATGGGTGGCGTCACGGGTTGAACGGCGCTAACGCGGCAGGTGTTGCGGGCGAACGGACGAGGCGGCAGCTGCGAGCGCTGCGGCGAGCGCGCGGCAGGCGAGGGAGAGAGTGACGTCAGCGCGCACTGCGAGGGGGAGCGTGACGCCAACGCGCAGCTGCGGCGTGACCTACTTGGCACCGCTCCAACACCTGCGGCGAGTGGAGCGCGTTGCGGCGAGTTTGTACGGACTTACGCAGGGACAGCGTTACACAGGCTAGTCAAAGAGCTGCTTCGCACCTAATAAAACATGCGACGCATTGCATACGTCACGGGCAGTACGCCTACAGCTACTGCGTCTTTTTGTATTGCCAGCCATAGACCGCTATACACATAGATCGCCTGCTAAAAAGAGAGGGAGGGGACGCGCATGCGCAGTGAGGGTGTGGTCGCCGCGGGTAAGGGATGCCTAGAGCAGAGAGAGGGAGAGAGGATATTTTTTTTTATTTTTTTTGAAAAGGTTTGCGCATGCAGTAAGGGTGGGGACGCCGCACACCACCACCACCGGATTGAACTTCGCCTTAAGCTGCTTCGCATCTAAAAAGAACACCTGGAAGACATGACACTGAACGCAAGACAAGAGTCACTTTTAGAGCCTCTAATTTTAAATTAATTAAATCATGGAGCGAGAGAGATTAGGTTAAATAGAGACGTAAACCGGAAGTTATACATCCAGTATGCGACCTTGGACTATGGAAGGGGTAAATGTAGACAGAAACATAACATCGAAAAGTGGGAGATAGACTTTAAAAAATAAAGAAAAATAATGCACAGACACACACTCAAAAACGGAAGTATCATAATCTTTCAACGAGGCCATTTCATTGCAGAAAATTCAGCCGCATCTTCGTCGCTTTCTTGCTAGAAGCTCTAATGTTTTGCCATTCAAAGACTGCTCGTTCGGAAAGCGGATGGAGTCTATAACGTACACGCAATGCCCTGTACGCGAGCATTTTTACTTCCCAACGTCCCCATCCGAATACGGCCACCGTCGAATAGATTCGAACCCGCTACACCGTTTTCGTAGACATTACGATGTAGTAAGTTTGCTATTTCGGACGCGTTGAGGCTATAATAGACCCTTTTCCTAATCCGCAAGTGCGCTTCACTGGGCTGCACATTCGCCCAACCAATGGCGGCACCTGTTGTGCTTCAAGTGGAGAGGAGGTTGTTGTTGCACGTGCTGGGGTTAGTCCAAATTGCGTGTTTATAGCAAGAGAGCTGAGTCTACATTTCCCGCGTCATAGCGGACGTAAATTGCTTTCGAACACGCTGTTCGCAGTAAGTGGCTAGCCGCCATTAGTTGGGCGAACTGCATCGCAGGAAATCTAGCTAGCCAACGCGTTCAAACCTGTCATAAAGACTGAGGCCTGTCATGTACCCAAGGAAATAACCGTATCCCCGATTAGTCATTTCCGTGTTGCACAAGCCAAGTTCTTGCGTCAGAAACGTGCGTATACCCAATAAAAGTGCAGTGAATGTCCGTCTCCTACTTTCAAAAACTGTTCCGACGGTGACTGTACGCCCTTCGGTACAGGCACACATGTTTCCTGGGGAATGTATATGGACAACGAGCGCGCATGGAAATATATGATTGCAGACGTCTCGAACATGTGCGAAATAAAAAGCACGATCACATAAGCGGAAAAGAAGCCAAAACTCTACTGTTTCCACGAGCATTTACCAGTGCAAGGCAAGTGAACAAGATGCGTGCCTCCAGAGAATACTTTCTTGCGTCGGCTGCATGACGAAGACGAAAATTCTCGTTGTAGGAATAAATAAAAAGACTGTGAGGAATGCATATGCTGTATTGACAAAGAGCGGCAACGGGCTTGGGCGCTGGCTGGAAAGGGAGCAAGGAGGACGAAGGGATGAAATAGAACAGCCAGCCCAGCGTTCAGGCGTTGTATCTGTCTCTCTTCTTTACAATGGCGCAGCCGAAATTTAGAACAAACCACCTAGATACAAGCAGAAGAAAAGAATTCAAGCGAAGTGAAGCAACTCAAGCTTGGTGCGCTTGTTGCCCGGCATATATAAGCCGACGTCGATATTGTACAACCATGGTGATGCAGACTGGCACACTTGTTTCTCAAGATTCTAGAACACGGATGATTGAAGAGGCGGCGCTGTAAGCTTCCGTTTTGGCGTAGTCACGAACCAATCAGTGCTTGCGCGAGGGAGTTTCGTAAGCATTGATGGAAATCTGGGCGAGCGATGTATTCTTATATACAGCTGGAAGGCATTGGGAGAAAGTAAACTATCTTCCATCTCCCCGAGTCGATCTTTTGGAAACACCCAAAACTAAAACGTATGTGCCATGTTTCTTTACGGATGCAAATCAGACACAGAATACGTATCGTTTGCACGTAGAAAACTATCGAAAATGAAAGCGGACGACTGCACAGTAATTTCCCTCTGTAACGTTCTTGTTAAGATGCACGAGCCGACGAAACGCTAACCAGAACTTCTCGCAGTACTGCTTTAAATAACGAGAGTAGTCGAACGCCTGTAGTTGTGTTATCAGCGGTGCATTTCACTCGGCTTTTCTTCACTAACAAACACGATGCTCATTGCGTCGTTCCTACGTTTATCTAAACAATATGGCCTCATTTGAAAGGTGAAAAATGAACTAATAGAGGTAACACCTTCGTCTTCCTTGTATCGGGTACCCGTCGACCTCATTACGCTGACCAAGCCCTTGCGCGCATTTGTCATTTTACCAAGCCAGTGATTTTATATGGAGGTGAAGAAAGCTTTTGCCCGCTCAAATATGTTTCTTCCTTTTTTTTTCTTCTTTTTTTTCGCTTAGGCGCGATGACGTAACTTCTTCACGTAAGTTCTAGCCAAGAGTGGGCCTTTTTCTAGCCAGAAAACGTACTATGCAGGGCTGCACTAAGAATTCTACAATTTGCACACGTCAGCATATAGTTACATGCTAGTATGACGCAGTGCAAAGCTCTTATAGCAGTTCTGTAACTGTGTGGCCAGTAAAAGGTGGAACTCTGGATGCAAAACCCTTACATTTTGCCATTGATACCTTCTTATTGTCTCATGAGGCAAATTTACTTCGAAAAAAGCGTTAAACATTGTCAATGTGTCTATTTTCATTTTTTGTGTGCACACATAGATATTTAAATGTGTTTAAGCGGAATGAATTATGAACTTTATTGAACGTTGCAAACTTAAGAGCATGCGTAATCTCAAGCTTGTAATTAAAGCTCACAAATCATTACGAACTTCAGAATTCACAGTTACAAACAGGCAAACATACTAACACATGTCAGCGCAAAGAAACATCACACACATATACCTACACACACACAATGACATATGCGCGTGTTTTCATGTACATTATTTCCGCGCTACTTTGAAGGCAAAAAGTGGAAGGACGATACGAAAGCATTTCTCAATCGCACCACTCGTATATATAATGAAGTAAGCCATGTTCCACGTCAAGAGGGCGTGCGATGGTCTGCGATGGCAGCGAGGTTAAATGAAGCATGTTCTCCAACGAAGTGCGTCCATTCTCGTTCAACTACCGCGTTCCTGTGCGCTAACTTCGTTTTCCCAGAAATAATTGACGCGTTCTACGTAGCAACCGTGCGACACGCTTCAAATTCCACCCAGTTCTCGCAAAATAGGTATTGTCTCGCAACCACGTAAGTACATACTGGGTGCTTGTACGTATATGTATGTACTTATGCCGCCACTGTTTCCGCACTGGCAGCCGTAACCGTGTTCAACAAATGGCAAGTCCCACCACGCATAATTTATCCTTAACAACGCTCTTAACTTGTTCGCGCGGCTGTTTATTCCCGCTTCCCAGCCCAGCCAAATAGAGTGCAGGCTGAACGATGGCTATGCAAGGTCCGTCTCCATCGGTGCAAATCAATACCCGTGCAACAGTGGCTTCCAGGTGCGCCATCGCGCCAGTAATATTCCATCCAGTCGCATTTGCAGCGTTAAAGTGATAAATTACCTAGTTCTCACTAGGCAGTTTAATGCTTGAAAATACACGCTTGAAGCATTAAATTACTAAAGCCTCTGATGCTGGCTATGGGGCGATGAAATAACTAATGCATTAAAGTTAATTCTTCCATTTCTCCCTAGAGGACACTAGGGGTTCTCGCATGCGGACAGCGACATGAAGAAATCGAGCAGTTGCGCTGCACAATAGGTGGCGGGCATGGCCGCATGAAGATGATGTATTCCCTCACCTTCTCTATACTTAATAGTACGCAACGCTTGCGTTCGCCAGCCGAACCAAAGAGAGAAAGATGCTGTGTCATTCTGGCAGTGACTATCTCCTTTCTGAAGGCAGTGTAACAGGACAGTTCAATTGCTTTGACGCGTGTCGCACTGCTTAGCTCGAAGACCCTGAGTAAATTTTCGTCCGAACTTGCGATTGCGTTCGGCCAGGTTCTTTGGGAGCGAAGCAAGGCCGGGCCCGCGCTTCGCGATGGAGATCGCCGCCGTCTTCGTGACTTTGCCTCGGAAGAAGACGCCTTCGACGCTGGACGTTTTAAAACAAACTTTATGTACAAAACTATGTACAGGAATACGACAGAACGTGAAAAAAAGAAAATGACCCTCAGTGGGGCCGTAAGCTGCCGTGCCGGTGTCTAGCCGGCAAGCTTTACAGTAGCAAAAAGACGTCGCGGTCTCTTGGGCCACTCCTTTTATCCCCTGTATCCCCCCTCCTCCAACAGTCCGCGTTGCCTGCGGTCATCGGCACCGGCCAGGATCGGGCAGGTAGCAGAAGGAGCAAAAGGGTTGGGCAGGCAATCCCAAGCAAGGCGCAGAGGGGTGAGTCACGTCCGACGCACCCGCATAGCTTGGGGACGCACCCCCTATCTCCTGTCGTGTAGCTCGCTCAAGCTCAGGAATGTGGGCGTTGGCAAGGAGGGGGGGGGTGTCCCGAAGAGCGCGACATTACAAGCCCAGGAATGTGGGCGTTGGCACGGGGGGGGGGGGGGGGGTCTTGCAGAGCACGACCTTACACCTCCCTTTTCAAGATTTGTTCATCATGAAACAGATGCAACAAATGAAATAAGAAAAAAAGGTTCGTGCGACAGGCAACATAACATGAGGAAGGTAAACATGTCACCCGAACACGCTCAAATTGCCGAGAGGCGGCACACATGTCGCACAGTTCGCTTTAAAAATCATGTGATGGCAGTCAGTCCAGTGGTCGAAAGTTCACTCTGCCACACACCATCTGCACGAAAAGGGCAGGGAACCCCTCCTGTCATAAGACCGTAGGACCCGAATGGTGCCCGGGCTGGTCCCTCACCCCACCAACGTGTCAGATTTACGCCTTGGGGCTTGCTGCATGTGAGGTACGAGAGCGGGTAGTGGTCGGCGATGACGGGTACCTTATCTCCAAAACCCCATACCTCAAATTTATTTGAAGACCCAATTACTGCAGATGCCCCGCGTTCAATGGCAGCCCACCGCGTCTGCGTCGGTGTAAAGCAATGCCTACCGAAGGCAATCTGCATCTTGGAGCCGTCATCTTGGATTTGCGTCAAGCTCGCACCTGCAGGTACAGTGGATGCGCCAGTGGAGAGCACGCACGGTGTTCGGAGGTTTGGCGTGGCAAGGGCGGTGGCCTCACACAGTACTGCATCCACAAGATGCATGGTACTGATTGCCGCATTTCGGCCGGCGTTACTCCGAATTTCATCGCCGCGTTGCTCGTCGCGCAAATTCGTCGCGTCGCTTGGTTGCTCAGACCGCAATGCCTCGTGGAGGTCCGCCTCGGTCTCAGCTACGGCTACCGTTTCCCGCATTGACTCGTCATTTGTCGAAAGCTCGGCACTAACCACTGTGGGGCGGCCTAAGTTCGCGTTTTCGTCGGCGTTTGGACGCGATCGTGTCTCTACCGCGGCCGCGTGTACTTCCCTGTTCTCCGCGAGCGAGGCGCGCAGCCGTTTCCAGGTGGCGGCGGATATTAAGCAGTCTGTGTGAGCCAATCTGTTCGTGAGCGCGCACATTACCGGCATCACGGTGCCGATGTCTTGGATTGGGGAACCCGACCCCTGTATCGCGAGAGGGACGACGGCGAGTTTTGCTTCCACTTTCTCACCGAAGGCAGATACCAAATCGACGGTACCGTGTGGTTTAGCGAGGTGCTCTGGTATACTGTTTTCTCGCAACACTGTGATCTCTGCGCCTGTGTCGACAATCGCGTTTAGCCGTCTCTGCTCGCAATTCAGCTGAACCGCCTGGAGTGTTGAAAGCTCCGGTTCGCCGCCACCGATTGAGACGCGCGCAGTTACTTTCTCGGTACGCTTATCGCCCTCGGCGTTGCCTGTGTTCCCGCCCGCGAATGGACAGTGGTCTCCAGGATGCCGCCAGCTGCCGCAACTAGGGCACCCGTGCGACCGCGGCTGGTTCCTGCCTCCCGTGGCGGGTTTTCCCTTCGCGTACTTTCGCGCCTGTGTCTCAGTGCTTTGGGGGGACTTTAGTTTGCTCGGTCCCTCAACCCTTTCGCCACTCGACTCTCCTTTGTTCGCGGCTCCAGCTTTTCTGCATGCACTACCTGCCCCGGCAGCTTCCTCGAATGTTCGCAGCAAACGCGCAAGCTCCCCGGCCTTCAGCCAGTCCTCGCCTTCGCGCAATTTAACGTATCTGACCGCTTCTTCAGTTAGACCCGCCTTTATCTGGTCGGCAACGAAAAGCTCGACCAGGCGCTTGAAAGTGGAGACGCCGCGAGCCTCGACGTAGAAGTTCAAATAACTCTCTACGCGAGTAACAAATGATTTCCATGTTTCCCGGCGGCGCTTAGTGGCCGTGAGGAAACGCCTTTGGTATTCCGCCGCTGACAGTTTAAGCTCATCTAGCACGACGCCTTTCAGAATGTCGAAAT
Organism: Rhipicephalus appendiculatus; assembly: GCA_030522465.1. Lineage (NCBI taxonomy): Eukaryota > Metazoa > Arthropoda > Arachnida > Ixodida > Ixodidae > Rhipicephalus > Rhipicephalus appendiculatus. Next base: position 20,627 of record JALIZH010016741.1, read on the forward strand.
CCCGATGTTGCTCGGGTGTAAGCCGCGTAGAGAGGTATGGCACACGCTCAGCGACTAAAGGAAAAATAATGAGACTCCAGAAGTCCCTCGGCACGCTGTACGCCTCTAACGAGCTCTCCACCGACTCGAACCACACGGGAACTTCCCCGTCAGCCGGAAATTTCGGAAACGCACCTGACAGCATTTGTGCATAGTGCCTCAAAAGTTTCATTTGGCCGCTCTGGGACGTCGTATCACTCCCGATACCTCGCGTCCGCGGTGGGCTGTCCCTTTGAAGCTGGGCGATCTGCAACTTTATCTCCAAAGACCGCCGCTCTTCTTCGGCGAGCTTAAAGGGATACTGAACAAAAATTTGAAAAACTGACGAAAACATCGAAATTCTACTCGGAAGACACCACTGTTCCGATAAACAGAGTTTGTTTCACGTATTTTTGAACAGTTGGCTGTATTTTTGGTGGATTGTCAGCTCGCGGCGGCTGCACGCGAGCGCGAGCCGTGACGTCAGACTCTCCCTGGCGCATGCAGGGAGAGTCTGACGTCACGGCTCCTGTCCTTCTCTTCCTTTTCTCCGCCTCTCCTTTCTTTTCCACTCTCTCCCTTCCACAAAAGCACTGATGCCTTACCCCAGCCAGGAGCATTGTTCGCTCCCGTACTGGTTCTGGGAAACGTAGTGCGAGCTGAGCGGGTTGTGAAACGCGGGTGACGGCTGGCATTGTTGGGATGCCTGTTTCCGGCGAGTTTCACGTCACATCCTTTAGTTCACGGCGCGGCCGCTAGACGCGGTGGTTTCTGAAAAACTCATTAAATTCATTATTTTCCTCTAGTTTGTGCCTGAAATGAAGGTTGTTTCCATCGATTTCAACCCCCAATCTTTCAATTTGGCTGGAAATCTTGGCAGCAAAAATTTTGTTCAGTATCCCTTTAAGCCTGTACTCCATTTCCTTCTCAGAAATGGAGGGGCCGGGCGTGCAATGGTTCTGGTCAGCCCCACCATCCCCGCTCTCGCTCCCCATCATGCTAGCGCGGCGCTTGTCGGGGTTTAAGTGCCCGAATCTAATGTGCATGTGAGCGGGCCAGCCCAAACAACACAGAGGTCATCAGGAATGTGACAGGAAAGGCTCACCTGTGCGCTTTGCTGGGGGTGCTGTTCGCGGCTATGCCGGACTTGCTCCGCCGGTGCTCTCGACGCTGGGGTATGTCGTCCTGGCTGGATAGCTGGTCGGCGTCGCGTCGTAGCTTGACCCTCGGCTGTCTCCCGGAAAGCCTCTCGTTGCGGTCCTCGCGAGGACGGCTGCTGGTCGCTCGCTCGATGCCTGCCGGGTCCTCCCGGAACTCACGATGCGCTGCAGGTGAGGTTAGGCTTCGGCTGCTGCTGCTCCAGAGCTCGCAGCTCCTTTGTTGTCGTCCTTGGGTCACCTTTTTCCAAGGCCTCGTCCAGTGGTCGTTCAGGGTGCGGCGATCCTGTGCGACTGCGCCAGTAAATTTTCGTCCGAACTTGCGATTGCGTTCGGCCAGGTTCTTTGGGAGCGAAGCAAGGCCGGGCCCGCGCTTCGCGATGGAGATCGCCGCCGTCTTCGTGACTTTGCCTCGGAAGAAGACGCCTTCGACGCTGGACGTTTTAAAACAAACTTTATGTACAAAACTATGTACAGGAATACGACAGAACGTGAAAAAAAGAAAATGACCCTCAGTGGGGCCGTAAGCTGCCGTGCCGGTGTCTAGCCGGCAAGCTTTACAGTAGCAAAAAGACGTCGCGGTCTCTTGGGCCACTCCTTTTATCCCCTGTATCCCCCCTCCTCCAACAGTCCGCGTTGCCTGCGGTCATCGGCACCGGCCAGGATCGGGCAGGTAGCAGAAGGAGCAAAAGGGTTGGGCAGGCAATCCCAAGCAAGGCGCAGAGGGGTGAGTCACGTCCGACGCACCCGCATAGCTTGGGGACGCACCCCCTATCTCCTGTCGTGTAGCTCGCTCAAGCTCAGGAATGTGGGCGTTGGCAAGGAGGGGGGGGGGGGGGGTGTCCCGAAGAGTGCGACATTACAAGCCCAGGAATGTGGGCGTTGGCAGGGGGGGGGGGGGGTCTTGCAGAGCACGACCTTACACCCTGCATCGATTCCCACCCATCGCTGCCGCATTTCCATGAGGGCGAAATGCAAGCACGGTCTTGTATTTAGATTTACGAACAGGTTAAACAACTCTGGGTGGCCAAAATTAGGTCATAGACCCCGACTGCCACGTGCCTTCTAAGCATATTGGGGCTTTCGAATGGGAAACCCAGGCAATTATTATTATTTTTTTCTTACCTTTGCAATAACAAATAAAACCAAAAGGAATTTTATTTAGATAGAATGTTCCCTGAATGGCAATTGCAAAGTTTAAATTTATATTGAATATTTGCGATAAGGGCAATTTAAAGAGATTTTATTCTGCGGATCTCACGATGATTATTGTTCGCTGCGCATCTTTGCAGAGCCTATCTATATGTGTTGGAGTGTGAGCGTGTGTCCACTCATGCATTCATAAAAATCCTCCACAGATCTACGTACTAACTCCTTGTAGGCTATTTGCTACATTCACAAAATATCAACTAAATAGCAAACAAAATATTACTCAATTTCAATTTAGGTAGAGAAAGTCCACACGGGTTTCCGTACTCGGCTTTTCTGTTTCCTCGTCTCGTCCAAAATGTGCGTCCGCTACTTCGCGCGCAGCATTTACATAATTCTCCGGCATCAGACAGCCCGCGCTTCTACACTGCTACATGCATTCATATTATTCATGCTTTCCTATATCGATTTCGTATTTTTCGCTTAATTCTAGATCATTCAGCATTATTGCTTGACCTTAAAAGTAGGGCAGAAAAAAAAAAAGCAGTTTTCTTGTACGCTTGTAAACACCGACTGCCATACAGTTACGTTGTTGTTCGAAGAGAGTGATTTTTTTTTCTTCTTTTAGCAGCAAGTTGCTCAAAGTATGCGAACGTATGCGAATGGATTGTTCATCGCAGATACTTTTGTGTTTATCGCTCCAATCGAAGCCCTATATGGGAAACATTCTCGCCTATCTACATCACACCCACGCGGTACAGTGACCGCACTATGTATGTCCTGGATGTGGGTCTACTGCCAGAACTTTCGCGGGCTAAAACCAGAGAAAGAAATACAAAGAACTGCAAGGAAATGCATCAATGAGTGTCGTCAGAGCATCCGACAAGATGCAATGCATGCTAAGTCTGGTTATCATATCCGGAAGAAGCGTCCGCGCGTTGCACCGAATTCCCTCAGCTTCACTTAAGAGAAATCGAATGGAACAAGCTAGTGCAACAGACACTTACGCCCACGACATGCAATCGCATTTAGAACTGCGGGCGCCTGCACTTGAAGTATGCGGTGCGCAAGATGAAGTTCTGAAGGCAAATGACTCGTTTATGCCACCCACAGAACACGCTCTCTCGTTGTCTGTTATTTGTTCATTCTTCCTTTAGTTTTCAACGTTCATAGAAAGGAATACCTCTGAAAAAAGGGAACCATGTGTAGATGCGAAGCAGCGGGCGCTAACGCTTACAGTGGCGGCGGCGTTGACGCTGGCGCTCATCGCGGCGTTGCGCAGGAGAGAAACCTGGGGGGGGGGGGGGGGGCAATCACGCAGTGATAGACCGGTGCTTCCTGCTGGAACATGCCAATCGCTGCTAATGGGAAATGAGAGACAGAAGACTCCGACTGGACACAGAGACCCGCAGTCCGCTTTTAAGTTAACGCGCACGCTGCGAATTTTTATTGTTCAACAACGCACAGGAGAAATCTCCCACCGGCACTACATTGCAGGTCAAGATCCAGTGCCATATATACGGGGTGGCCAGTGAACGGTTGTGCAGCGCGAGCAGTCGGTCTTTTTCAACCAAGAAACTCGCTAGCAGACGCTGCCTGCGTCGGCGTCGCGAGGCGAGAGATGGGGGGGGGAGCGTAGGAGAGGAGAGAGAGGGGGGGGACGCGCATACGCAGTGGTGGTGTGGACGCCGCGGGGAGGGATGCCCAGAGGAGAGAGGGGGAGAGGAGGTTTTTTTATCTTTATTTTTCTAAAGGGTTTGCGCATGCGCAGTAAGGGTGGTCGGCCGCACACCACCACCACCACCGGATTAAACTTCGCCATAAGACGCTTCGCATCTAAAAACTGTCGAGGTGATTCGCTTTCTTACGAACCAACCGTGTTGAATTGAAATGAGACACGAAGCAATTCGAGAGCCAGGTTCTGGTGTATAAACGGAGCCGACACCGTAGTTGACGACTCGTAGAAGTGTATGTTCAAACTGACCTTCTGACAGCCAAGAGCGCCTTGTTGCCTTATAAGTCCTTCGCGGTATTCTATAAAACTGATGAA
>JALIZH010016741.1:30000-70161 GCA_030522465.1 Rhipicephalus appendiculatus
TATATGGGTATGTGCCACACACGTTTCTGCAGGAAAAGATTTGACGACGTACGCGACAGGATTTTCACGTTAGTCGTGTCTTCACCAGCCAGACACTTTCGGCAATACCTCTTACCCTCCCATACAAATTTTGGTCTACCCCAAGTTCAGGAGGTGATCACGAGAGCACGCAGACGTAGGCGGAGAGATAGATAGATAGATAGATAGATACGTAGGTAGATACGTAGATAGAAACGCAAAAGTGCTTACAGTACGCAAAGAAATGTCTCACATTTATTAGGATGCGAAGAAGGATGAAGCAAGCATCGCGCCCAGATGCCGCACCACCTGACTAATTATCTTGGTTGACGTCTGTTTGAGCGTTTAAATCACTCCGATTCACATTGGATCGAAAAGATCTCCTTCACAGCTTGCGTAAAAATTAGGCATGTTTCAGAATGCGGATCTTGTTTTTACTCGCCAATTCTGTACTTATAGTGCTAGTATTTCTTCTCTTCATATTGTGTCTTAGCTCGTATATTTTCTTGTTTTCTACCATTGCCGGTTTTCTTTTTATGGATATCAGTGTGCATGGTCATCGTTCGCTTCAAACACTTCAACCCCATGCGCTCGTCAAGTGATCATGTGCGTGTGCTTTGCACGTTTTGTTCTTATTGAAACGCCAATCTCTTCTTGTCATTTCTGGATATTCTCTGCACAATTAAATGGGATGAAAAAAGGTGGTGACAAAAGTGACAACATTTTTATTATGAGGAAAATAAATCGAACCACGTCGGGTCCTCAAAAGTGTGCACTCACACTACAAAAGAAAAGAGCTGCATATCAGGAGCACCAACATGTTCCTATTCGCACGCTTTTCCTCCAACAAGACACACGTAAGCGAAAAGCGCGGTTGTGTGAGTAGCACACCTGCGCAGAGAAAAAAATACGTATCCTAAGCATAGCTCGGCAAAACTTGTGGCGCTCACTCAGACTCACTCATGAATTATTTTTTGCACTTAGGGCTGACTCGGACTCAGACTTACCAAAATTTTCCTGAGCCGGACTCACTCGGACTCTCGCTCACTCGGACTCACTCGGACACTCACGAATATTTTCTTCACCCGGACTCACTCGGACTCATACTCACCAAAACATTACTCACCCGGACTCACTCAGACTCAGACTCACGGCTCAATCTGAGCCTGAGTGAGTCCGAGTGAGTCGACCCATCAGTCCGTTAGCCTAGAATTAGCTTTTTCGACCGTGGTGTCAATGCTCTTTAACGCCACTATCTCATGTAATCGGTGCTCTTCTTGGCGCCTTTTGATATAGTATCTTGGAACACGAGTTAAGAGTGCTCGCCAACCACTAAGGTCATATTTATTGAAATAGATCACAAGATATATTTATCAAGAGCTTCCCTGGAAAAGTTGGCAGGGGGGTCAAAGCACTCCCCTACGAAATTCGCGTCTCTCATCAATAAATATTGAAACAGTACATGAACGACACTCTTTTGGAATACGTGTAAGTGCGTGAATCCAGGCAAGGCTGATAGTAATGCTGAAGATGAGTAGATAGGACAATAGGTCGACAAAAAGAAGTGGAACTCACTGAGACTCACTCAAGAAATGTATCGTGCGCTTTGGACTTACTCGGACTCAGACTAACCAAAATTTTCCTGAGCTGGACTCACTCGGACTCCCACTCACCCAAATTTTCTTCAACCGGACTATCTCGTACTCAAACTCACCAAAATATTACTCACCCGGACTAACTCAGACTCACGGCTCGATCTGAGTCTGAGTGAGTCCGAGTGAGTCGACTCATGAGTGAGTTCGCCGACCTATGATCGTTAGAGATCCCATATTGGGAATGGTTTTACAATGGAAATGATTTCATATGCGCTCTTGTCAGACATGCATATATCGGCAAGTCGAAACTTCGCAAGCCAAATCCACAATGATTTTTTTTTCGTAAGTGCCCTTTGCGATTGGATAGCCTCCTTCGCTAACATTGCAACAACGATCAACATTTGCTGGTATATATTACGAACCACTACTGCGGGAAAAAAAATTGAGGAGCCCTTGCCTTATTGGGAAAAAGGGATAGGCCATGCTTGAGCTTCTGCATGCCTGGTGTATTATCTTTCTTTCTTTCTTTCTTTCTTTCTTTCTTTCTTTCTTTCTTTCTTTCTTTCTTTCTTTCTTTCTTTCTTTCTTTCTTTCTTTCTTTCTTTCTTTCTTTCTTTCTTTCTTTCTTTCTTTCTTTCTCTCTTTCTTGCTTTCTCTCTTTCTTTCTTTCTTTCTTTTACTGCGATGGCATTCTATGTTCACTCTCGATGGATCCTGTTGCACGCCCTTGTCACGTCCTGTTGACTTTCTGCATGCTGAGGGAAACAACTATGAGTTAAAATATGAATAGCAAAAGTAGAGAAAGAGAGAGAGAGAATATTTGTGCGCACAGTGGAAGACACGTGTTGAATATAAGCGGCTCTTTAGTCCCGTAGATTCTATAATATCTGTCAAAGCAACTACACTTTCCTGGTGGACGACAGTTGCTTAGAATCAGGCCTTGGTCTTTGACACAGGGAACTCAAGAACTTGACGTCTCTACGCTATGAAAAGAATACCGCTTGGGCATCAAAGCAGGCGCAGTAACGAGGACAGTTTTCAACGGTTGTGCTGGTCGCTAGTACTTGCTAGGTGCAGCCACGTTCGCAACTCTGTTAAACGCTCTTCATGGTGAGCAAATCAAGAAGAACACGCACACGAAGTGCCTGAAGTGCGTATGTTCTTCTTTTGTGCATATTACTCTGCCTGTACCAACAATGTCTAAGTGGCCACCCCAGCTAGCCCAAGGTGATGTCCTATGAAAGTGTGGTTGACAACATGGGACGCCATGGCGAGCAGGAGGATAAAGGTTTTATAAAACAAACAAAGAATCGCCCAAATTCGCGTTTCTGACTTACGCTGTAGAGTTCCGAAAGTAAACAGAGAGATGTCAAAAAATAAAAAAAAAGGCAGGATAAATGACGACATAGGCGCAAAAAAGAAGTGCCTTTGGTAGGTTTTTAACTGTCATATGCATTATAATTTCAAATATAACAGGGGCAAGGCAGAAGACCGAACGGCATAATTCCCGACTATCAATCACTCGAAAGCGTGTAGATTCTCTTGTGCGTGTGCCATGATAACCCGCTTCTAAGATTATTCACCAAGTGTATGTCTCTTTATGAGTGTGCCCTTTACACCCCATTGCTGTTCTCGTCAACCCTAAAAAATAACTTCCACTCTTCCTTCTTTTGCACATCTTCTCTTGCCCAACTCGAGCCAACGCCGTTACGTTCAACTGTGCTTTCTGACAGATGACTGAGCTTAGACAGGCGCCTACACACGCATCTCTTCTCGCAACAAGGTTTTTTTTTTCTTTTTAGGTACTTCCTGGAACGACGCTGATAGAACACGCCGGAGCCGTGGCTGGGCCAAGACAAAAGTTTATTGCGATAGCGCGATTTAATGTAGCGTTGTGCGAGAGGGGTTAAGGGGAAGGGAAGGAGAGGAAGCAGTGGTGATAACGGCGGCTTCGGCTGGCGTGACGTCACGGATACATCATTCCGCTTCCCCTACGGTGAGTAACGGTCTGGGGGTTTGCGTTGCCGGCCCGAGCGACGCAACACCGGAGTTGAGGGGCTCTCGGCGATCTCGCTCCTTGTTGGCGCTCGCCTCGGTGTTCCTCCCGCTAGGGCCCCGCCGGCCCCGGCGGCAGTTTCGAGGCACCGAGAGTCACCGGCTTCTCCCTGGTCATGCTCCAACTCCCGTGGCTTCACCTGGTCGCTGTGGCGCCGAATGGTTTCCCCCTCCGGACCATCGGCATTCACCAGGCGGGCTCCGTCTGTCGATGTAATGCTGGCTGGAGTCCACGGCTCGCCTCGCCCAAAGTTCCTCACCCAGACTGGCTCCCCGGGCTGCCACCCATCGAGGGGGGGACGGTCAACTGGTGAGGGCGGAATGGACACTGCGTTGTCCAGCCTGGAGCGAAGATCGTAGCCCATTAGGAGTTGCGCTGGTGTCCGGCCCCCGGCCTGCGGCGTCCTGCGGTACCTGTGCAAAATCCTAGCCAGGCGGGTTTTCAGTGACCCTTGTACATTCTTTTTCAATGAATACTTCACAGTCCGAACCGCTCGCTCCGCGAGCCCATTGACTGGGGGGTGATACGGAGCTGTTCGGAGGTGTACTATGTTATTCAGCTTCGTGAAGGTGTTAAATTCCCAACTCGTAAACTGTGGGCCATTATCGGATACCAGCGTCCGGGGCAACCCGAATGTACTGAACAAGGTGCGCAGAGCCTCTATGGTGGCGTGTGTGGTGGAACTCTTCATGGGTATCGCTTCTATCCACTTACTATGTGAATCCACCACAATCAGTAGCATGTGACCATCGATCGGCCCCGCAAAATCGATATGCAGCCTCGACCAACGCTCATCCGTTTCCGGCCACGCAACAGGGGGTTTCTTTGGGGGCATCGGGGCAGCTTGGATGCAACTGGTGCGGGACTTAACCATGTGCTCAATGTCATTATCGATCCGGGGGTACCACATCAAGGAGCGCCCTAGCCGCTTCATTGAGCAAATCCCTTGATGAGTATCATGCAGCAGACGTAACATTACTGCTCGAGCACTCTTAGGGACGATCACTCGATGGCCCCAATAGAGAAGCCCATAACTCCCCATTATCTCAGCTTTCCGGTTGAAGTATGGCATCAAGTGCTGGTCCTTAGGCCCCAAATTTCTTGGCCATCCCTCCTGCACCCATTTTTGCACCTTTGCTAAATCGTCATCAAGCTCCGTGAGAGTGCCCAGTAGCTTCGCAGACATGACACCATCATTGAGGGTCTCCGTGAGCAGCACATACTCACCGTCCACAGTTTCTTCCTGCGTCTCTGGCTGGGAAGTTGCTGACGTGGGGAGTCGGCTGAGGGCATCGGCTGGAATATTGTGTTTCCCGGGCTGGTGTTTGATGACGTAATCGTATGCGCTCAGCAGCAGGGCCCATCGCTGGATTCGCGCCGCGGCCATCACGGGCACTGGCCTGTCTGGGTGAAAAAGTCCAACAAGCGGCTTATGGTCCGTCATCAATGTGAAAGTATTGCCGAGCAAGTATTGTCGGAATTTCGACGCACCAAACACAAGTGCCAAGGCTTCACGCTCCAGCTGCGAGTAATTTTTCTCAGCTCCAGTCAATAACCGAGAGCGGAACCCTATGGGCCGAAGTACCCCGCCCCCCGACATCGTGTGAAAGCACTGCGCCGATTCCGTCCGGGGAGGCATCGCATTCCAGGACCAGCGGCTTGTGTGGGTCAAAATGCGCCAGAAAGTCTGCGGATTTCAGAAGGTCTTTCACACTGCTGAATGACTGCTGTTGAGCGGTACCCCACTTCCACTTAGCTTCCTTCCGGAGTAGTTGATATAGGGGTGCCATGGCGGTCGATGCATTGGGAAGAAACTTGTGGTAGTATGTTACCATGCCGAGGTAGGACCTTAATTCTGCGGAATTCCGTGGTGCCTGAACCTCAAGGATGGCGTCTATGTTTTCCGTCTTTGGTTGAAGACCTCGAGCGCTGATTCGATGCCCCAAAAAATCCACCTCTGGTCGGCGGAACTTGCACTTGTCTGCGTTCAGGCGCACGCCGTATTCCCGGAAACGCTTGAATACTTCGTGCAGGGTGGTGCAGTCATTGCGTTTCTCTGCCACGATGACGTCGTCTAGGTAGACCTGAACACCCGGAAGTCCCTGCAAAATGGCCTCCATACGCCGTTGGAACACGGCCGGCGCGGACGCCACTCCAAAAGGCAGGCGAGTAAAGCTGAACAGTCCCTTCTGCGTGTTTATGGTCGTGAGTTGCATGGCTTCCTCATCCAACGGAAGCTGGTTGTATGCCTCCCGCAAGTCTATCGTGGTAAAAACTTCACCGCCATTTAATGTAGCCAGGATATCCTCCACCCGTGGCAACGGATATTGCTCAGTGCGACAGGCTTTGTTGACCGTTAGCTTAAAATCGCCGCAAAGGCGGATGCAGCCATTCCGTTTCACTACCGGTACCACTGGCGCCGCCCACTCCGCATGAGGCACCGGTACAATAATACCCGCGCCCGAAAGGCGGTCCAGTTCCGCGTCAACCTTTGGCCGAAAAGCATACGGAACTTTGCGTGCTTTCCAAAATTTCGGCACCACGTTTTCTCGCGTCTCGAAGTGTACCGGTGGCCCTTTTATGAGCCCTAAACCTGGCGCGAACACATCAGCGAATTCTGCTAGCAACCGGTCCACGTTAACGTCGTCAGCACCGAGTAACGGCAGTTGCTCACCTGCCGTGTTCACGTTCATGACCGGTGCCTCGAGCATGTGGAACGCTTGAATCAGGTCGCGTCCGCAGAGGTTTGGGCCGGAGCAACCAAGGACTTGCAAAGATCCAGCCGTCGACCTGTTTCCGCACGAAACCTTGAGCTGAAGTTGTCCCCGCACTGGAAGCCGTCCCAGGAAGCAGGTGAGTTTCAATGGCGAACCACGCAGCTTCGGCCACACTGTTTTGTTCCGCTCATATGTGGGCCACGTGATGACCGAAACCGGCGAGCCTGTGTCGAGCTGCATGTTCACTGGAACCCCACCACAATCCAAGGTGCGCACGATGGGTTGCGTAATGCCGACGTGGCCGATGTGACTGTCCGCTGCCTCCAGCGCGAACATGCCGTCCGTGCCAGTGTCTTCCTCCCGCGACAAGGCGTGTACTTGGCGTTCTGGTGGTACCACCCCGAAACCACTCCCACGGCGGCAACAGGCTCGAGCGATATGACCTCGTTGTTTACACTTGAAGCATGACGCCGAGCGGAAGCGGCAATCCTCGGGTCCGTGCCCTTTTTCTCCGCAGCTGTAGCACGCAACAATCTGTGGCCGGCTTCGTGGGCGATAGGACTGGCCTCCCAGCGCATGCACACTTGCCTCAGCGGTGGGGCTTGCTATCTCTTGCGCGTTGGCCTCGGCCATTTCGGTAGATATCGCAATTTCTTCCGCTTCGCTCCTCGTCAGCTGTGGTTTCGCGAGTAGCTGCCGACGCACTCCGACGTTGTGCAGACCACACACGATGCGATCTCTTAGCATTCTATCCAACGAAGCACCAAAATTGCAGGTGTCCGCTATCTGTCGAATCGCCACGATAAAAACCTTGACCGGTTCGCCGGGCAGCTGATTGCGGGTGAAGAACTTATAAGACTGTGCTATCTCGTTCGGTTGCGGCGAGAAGTGCGGTGAGTATGTGCTGCTTAAGCAAGGCTATCACTTGTGGGTACGACAGTTCATTCACCTTATCCGGAGCACAACGTCCGCTCAGTACGTCGACGGTGTGGGTGGACAGTGCAGTCACCAGCAGGGCCCGCTTCTTGTTGTCTTCCGTGATGCCATTACCCTCAAAGAAGGCTTCCAGCCGAACCTGGTACGCGGGCCACTTATCGCTCGTCTCGTCGAACTGCGGCGGGCTGGCGTATCCTCCCGTGGGTGCGGCGGCCATGACGGACGGAGTTGACGCCCCGCTTTATCCCATCTTCGTCGCCATTTGATAGAACACGCCGGAGCCGTGGCTGGGCCAAGACAAAAGTTTATTGCGATAGCGCGATTTAATGTAGCGTTGAGCGAGAGGAGTTAAGGGGAAGGGAAGGAGAGGAAGCAGTGGTGATAACGGCGGCTTCGGCTGGCGTGACGTCACGGATACATCAGACGCGGCCTGTTCATGTCATTCACCACGACGAAGTGAAGGCGTCAGAAGCGGGGCGCGCAGCTTACCCCCGTCTTATTTTGCGTTCTTGCGCACTGTACTTTTTTTTCAGCGGCATCTCAACAAAGCGAGAAGCATAGGGAAAGAGGAGGAGTTTAACCACATACGCGCCTAGTTTGATGCCCAGCAATGAGGAAAAAACAAACAAACAAAGAAGTCTAAAGTGAAAAAAGAACAGAAAAAGGTCGAGTTGCATGTACACTTGAATGTGAACTGTAAATTTAGAGGCGGTCGCTGAGACCTGTCGGCTGTAAGCACTGTAACGACACTTTTGTGGCTTTCTGCATCATCAGCACACACCGTAGATGAAGAATTAAGCCATACAAATACTCTCTTCCATACAGCCTGCTCGGGGCTACTCGTAGAGGCTGGCGCTGAATGCTGGAACCTGCAAGGTGGTGTCCGCAATGCTACTCCTACGACAGGATGCCTCTCTTCAATCGATACATATTATTCATTTACGCAACGCTGTAAAATTGAACGAACATGCTGTCATTTGTTCTTACGTTCATGCACAAAGGTATTTCGAAATATTACTGAATGTAACTATTATTCGGCTCGGTGCGGGTGACTTCCCTCATGGTAAGTTTTCCTGGCGAGTTTAGGTAAGGCCTCTTTATAGGTCCCAATCCTAGATATTCAGGTACCAATCCGACCTAATCATACCTCCAATTTCAAGTGTATCAAGACGCTATTGAAGAATTTTCAGAAAAGTTTCCTATCAGAGAAAGTGTTAAACTCCCCTTGCCACCTCATCTCTATTGTTACACTGGGCTCGACCTTGTGAAGAAGCAGCAGAAAGAACAAGAACAGAGGAGTGAAGAGGAGAAGAACGGCGCGCAGTACCAGCATGCACCTGCCGTCGATCCCTTGCATGTTGCCACGCGTGTTATTTTGATGTGCTCGGTTTAAACTCACAAAGACTGTCAGAAATGCTGGGCGCAGATCGCGCCTCAGTGTTCGAGAAGCTTCACGATTGTAGTAGATCGTTTTGTTAAGACTGCGCGCAGGACGCGAACAGTCAAGCTTATTCCAGAGCTTGCGCGACCACTAGTGATAAGGCTGGAAAGTTCGATGCGTGATGTACAAAAGACGGCGCGACCCAGCGATGATCAGTTGATCGACGGCCGACGCTCTGTTCGCCGCTATCATTGTACAGTGTGTTTTTCTGTAGTCTAACTTTCCGTTTCGCGGCCACAAGTTCGGCCCAATAAAGAGTTTCATCTTGGACACGCCGACTGCTGCCTTCGTCAATGTCGCCACCCCGTGACAATATAAACCTTTATTAAACCTCGTTTACAAGTCCCGTAACTGTATTTTGTTTGGCACACGTGCTTTAATTCTACAAAATTTCCTTCCCTGGAGTTTAATATTGTAATTTACAATCGCCTCTTCTGGGTAACTTCTCAGCCAATCCATCCTTTCTGTGCCTTCATTTCTATAGAAGGCCTCGTGACAGTTGTTACATCGCGTCCCAGAGGATGGAAAAGTTCACGACTCCTTTTGTCGACTGTCGTAATGTGTGGTTCGTTTGTGTTAGGATATTTTTTTTATCATAGTTACACGAATTTACACTCCCGTCCCTGTTTTTCTTTCCCACAGAAATTGAAGCTTTCGATGCCGGCTTCTACTTCGTGAAAACAATCTTTTCCCGAGATCATTAATAAGCAAAGGTTTCCGGCAGCTTCCTTTATCGCAAAATTGATCAAGTAGACAATGGTTTGTCAGTTCTGTTCTCTTATCAATCTTGCCATAGAGGGCATTGCACTGAGCCATAAGTTACCTAGCTTTTCTGTACGAGCTCAAATCGAGACAGTCGGAACATCGATCCTCACTATTCTTGGACTGCGTCTGGCTGCTTACACCGAACAGCAGAGCCTGTTCTGAGGCTTTGTGTTCAGAGATAAGCAACATCGGATTTCCTTTAGTACAGGCGCATCCGCAACCGAAGACGCGGGACAAGAAACGCTTTGCCAGACAGTCAATAATCATTTCTCTTCCTTTTGTTCGGAGCAGTGCGGATCGACGGTGATTATAGTAACCTAATATACAAGGCCAGACGCCTCCGATTCCCGCAATGATTGCGGAAGTTGCGAAACCTCGGAAACCCCTTAGTGGGAGGTCGCTGACCCAAGCGGACATTCCGGCCGAAGTCACGCAGATTCATTGAGTGTTTAAGCTGAAAGCAACCTTTCGCCGCGATAAAGAAACCGTGTCAACGAAAAACATGGCCGACTTTGTACCTCGTGACAATTTCTGACAGAACTCATTGAGATGAGCCTCTTGACCAGTAGAATGGTTCCCCGATTAATTCAGATTATAGGCGCATTTTGTAAAGTCTTATTCCGAACTACGAAATAACGACCTTCCCTCCGTACTTCATACTCCGTTTAGTAATCGAGCAGATGAATGCACCCTGACAGCAGTCTTGTAGTTGCTGTGTGGTAGACGATTTATTAGGGGCAGAATTGACTAAGCTGTGCTTTCACAAATGCGTTTTGCCATTGACTGATTGTATTCGCTGACATTTTCCACTTAGAACAATTTAAGCCCGCAAAGCTGCTGAGTGGAACACCCTCTGGGGGGCTGTACTGAGGCGAATGACACAGGATATGTTCGATGGTTTCGTGGTAACGTGCAGCACAGTGTGCCATTTCGATGCACCAACAAACACCGCCGTAAAGGACGCTACAAGCCAACAGTGGTAGGGAATGATCGTCTCGCACCGGGTAACCCAGATAGAATTTTGAGCCGTAGGCATGGTTTCCGGTGGGGAAGCCAGGTGTAGAGTAAACCAGGTGTGTTTCACATAGATATTTCCGATGTCACGCGCTAGCGTAAAAATCTTTGCTGCTGCGTCGCTTCTTTACAGTGAAACTTTCGTGACCATAGCCACATCCTTGGCATGCTCGTTACTAATGATGCCACAGTGGTCGGGTAACCACTGCAAAGTTACATCATGCCCTTTGTCTATTAGTTGATGGTACAGTTGTCTTAATTCCAGCAATAATTACTCTTGAGGCCTACGACGTGAAGCAGTTCGAAGACGTTGCAAAGTGAATTTGGAATCAGTAAATACGCTCTGTTTTAGTGGATCTTCTCGTTCAATCCTGAGAAGTGTGCTGTCGTTGTGGTCCTGAGAGACGTTCGAAACTTAATACTTTCGGCTTTTTCTAGGAAGGTCACAGCTCTTCAAGATCCTTCAACAGTTTTCGAGCCATCAGAGCTAAGTTTAAAATGTTCAGAGACAGGAGCTTCAAAGCTGGCGACGATAGATCCGCCTTCTTACGTATCCCTGGCACTGTCAGACGCAGTTTCTGTCAGTAAAAGCATTAAGTGGGTGTCATCATTTTTTCAGGAGGTGTGCAGTCTGTTGAAAGGCACTCTCATGAGCTTAAATCCTCTTACAAAGGAGACACCGGGCCGGTCTTCTAGAAGCGAGGTGGGAGGGGGGGGGGGGCAGCGGCGCGAGGACGTTGCCTAATACGTGCTTTAGACACCTCCAAAGTAATGTGAATTGTGGCCGGATGATCCTTTTGCTATAGCGATAGTCTCCGCTGTTGTTGTGCTGCACGACAATAAAAAAACAAACTCTGAGTGCCTGGACCTGGCCGTTTTCGACTGCACGTATGTGACTTTTGGAGGTGTTCGTACTTGGTCAGCAAAGTGTGGGAGTGTTCGCTTAGAAAGCTTCGCTTGAAAAAGAACTGTCACCTTCCTTTTGTCTTACACTAGAAGAGTCGAATCAACTGTAATGGAATGCGCCGTTTTCTACACTTACAGCTGCCAGTACCTGTTGCAAATTGATCGCTAACGAGTGGAGTTCAAAACCTCGAATCGCTACTCCAATTAAACTTACCATCAAAGACTTCGCGACGTGACGATACAATGCTATGTCGGTTGTGGGTCGGCGTAGCATTTACAAACTCATTCAGCCATCGCATAGGTATGGCTGACTCATCCAAGTGTGATAGCTGCAACTGTGAAGAAACACTTGACCACGTCTTGTGCCACTGTCCCGACTTTGAGCAAGACTGCCGGACTCTCCAGTGTGCCTTGAGAAGACTGGATGATCGTCCCTTTACTCTGGAAAAGATCTTGGGTGCATGGTCTACAAGTTCATCAGCCCAGAAAGCCACACGAGCCCTTCTACAATTCTTGAAGGCAACATCGCTGAGCGACCGCCTGTGAAACCCTGCACTGTGTGTGTCGTGTGCAATGTGCATCTACTTCTCTCTCTCTCTCTCTATCTCTTTCTCTTTTACTCCCTTATTCCCCTCTCCCCACGTGTAGGGTAGCAAACTGGACGTAGTCTAGTTAACCTCCCTACATTTCCTTTATTCATTCTCTCTCTCTCTCTCTCTCTGATCGCTAAATACAGTGCTTCACACCATTGTTCGCCGTTTCGAAAATGTGCTTCGAATTCAATTACTTGAAGCATGGGCGATGGGATGCCCAGTTCCGCAAAATCAAGTTTGTTTCTGTAGTCCACTTTGTGCAAATGCGTGCTCTGTGTTTTATTTCCTGGCAATATTTCCGCTTTCGTGTTTGCATGAACTCAATTCAGGGACATTCAGTGTTCCAAGCAAGCGCTTCGCGAAAGACGTCTGCTAAATGTCGTTTAAGAAGGGACGGCATTTTAATAGCGGAGCTGCTCAAGGTTTTCGTTGCGCCGGGTAGTGCGAACAGAAATTATCATCATCATTAACCGTCATGTGGCCTCCTCGTCCTCTTCCCCTTCTTCGTCTTCTGCTTCGCTCCCAGAACACGCCCGCTGATTTATCTGGCAGGACATGCAATAACTCTGATTGACTAGAGAACGAGTACAGGGAAAGAGAGAGATAAGTAATGAGGCAAAAAAAAGATATCAGAACAAAGGGAAAGAGAAAAGTTCTTGGCGAAAAAAACAATGTCTTGGAAAGGCAAGATTCGAACCTGCGTACCGAAGTCAAGCCTCGTAACCACTCCGCAATCCAGGCATGCTAGGAGAGCACAGCCTTGAATGGTATAGTATACCTAGAAGGTGAGAAAGGGAAGTAAAGGTGAGCAAGTGCCAAAGGAAAAAGGTAAAGGTTAGCATAGAAAGAGAGAAATACAGAGAAAGAAAGAGAGAAAATCAAAGAAAGAGAGACAGAAAGAAATAGAAAGAGACAGGGAAAAGGAGATATAAAGATAGAGGAAGCGAGAAACAGAGAGAGAAAGAAAGAAGGCGAAGAAAGAGAAAGAAAGAAAGAGTGGGAAGAGATAGAGAAAGAACGAAAGTAATCGAAATAAACAGATAAAGAAAATTAGCAGTTGTTCCGAGTACGAATACAACCGAAGGACGAAGCTCCTTAGAAATGGGAAGCAAACGACTATGTACATTTTGAAACGGTTGGCGCCGTCGGCGCTTAGATTCGGCCGCTCTAGCACGTACGGTACGATCCTGTCGGCGTAACCTTTGTAGCTCCGCTCGTCGTGCTTTAACCGCAGGATTCTGTTGCCGGGCTCATCTTGCTGCCGCTGCTCTGGCTTTGCGTCCCGCATCCTTGCCAAGCTGCTTATTGTCTTCATCATATTCACGTTTACGTTTCTGAGGACGACTATCCATATTCTGTGAGGAGCCCTAAGTAATGTCAAGTGTATCCTTATTTTTTTTTATGTATGTACAAACATGGTTTTCGGTAAATTTTATTGACGAGCCGACGAACGCGTTCACTGTAGACTCGTGCAGAACTGCAACTCCAAAACCACATGTCAACCTCTGGGTGTTTCAGGGGCGGTTTAACAAATTAAGGCAAATGGCATATATAATACCTTTCTTTACAATCCACCATACAGCATAGAACTCACTATTTGTTTCAATAAAGCAAACTCCAGAACATCCATCAAAACCTCATACTGGATGATAAGGTGCCTGTGAACAATGGGAACACCCTCCCACGCGTTCCCGATAAAGAGTACGTTGCAGTTGCTTTGCACTTCACACGAGGTCTTCGGATGACGCCAAACGGCCCTTCCTTCTCGCCGCGTTTGTTTCCCGCTTTCGTATATGAAAGGGAGACCCGTCTAGCAACTTATTCATTTCATTCTAAGGCTGCCATGAGTATACACCACGGATATTAGACTCCAGAAGAACAATGTGAATACAATGCACGACGGACGGAACCAATTCGTGTTACTGAAAATGGTCGCGGAACCAATCGTGGTCTACCGCAGAGACCACAAAGCTATTATCACTACCATTACTCTAAAGTTATGATAAAGAATTCCCCCTCCCCTTTCTATGAGTATGTCTGGTGCTTGATTCAGCTTCGCTGGACATTCACGTTCGCAGGACAGGATGACGGCCAATTTTTAGCTTGAGCGTTACGTCATGCCATCCTTATGTCCAAATACAAAAGAAGGGGGAGATGACTTTGATAGGCGTCAAGCGGACTAAAGATGGTGACGTGCGTTGCGAAAAACAGTTACGTCAAACGTACTGGTAGGAGCTGTTTTGCGTGGTAGTGTTGTCAACACGCTCGCAAAAGTTGCCAATTGTCGCTGATTTTTGAAATTCAAATTTATCAATTAATTGGGTGCCTGAAATTTTACCTTTTCCGCATTAAGAACACGTTCCCCAGTACCACAGATTGCGCTTCATTGAGGGTGATGAAACTGTTCAAAATTGATGCACGCTAGTGTTCTTATTGAGTTTATACTGGTACAAAGCATTTGGCGTTCCACATACTTGTTTTAATTGTGCAAGTTCGTAACTTTTTTCCTGCTTCCCTGCTATAAGCAGGGAAGTAAAAAAGGCGTCTACGCAACAAACAGGCAAAAAAAACAGAAAAACGGCCAAAGGATCAAACACGGAATTCCGATTGATTAGGCAAGTGTCCTAGAGTAGGAGAACAAGAGAAATTTAAAGGAACTAATGGGAGAGGAGAAGTTCGGTAAGGACATTACATTGTCATGTCAATAACAAGTGCCCAAAGGAGCTACGCTCTAACAAAAAAAAAAAAATTGGCCGCGTATCTGTGTGCTTCGCTGCAAATGTCGTCGAAAGACGATAGTCTTGTGCCGGCCGTACTCCTATGTTTTGCCTTGCCTCAGACAGCGCCTACTCTACGTTGAATTGGCGCCTACTCTACGTTGAAAAAAAGAACACACGGCCGGATACTTACATATTAATGTTGGGCCTCAGGTCTGCGTAGTATTTGCTTTTTGATCTAATATGTTCCCAAGTATGAAAGCAAATACCAGTCCAAGATGGCTGGGCGTTCAGAAATTACGTAAACTTTGGCCCTGTAGCTAGCTGAATCGGGTCACGGACAGACAGATAGACAGCCAGACAGACAGACCAAAATTTTTGCGTTTAAATATCCCAAGAAAGACTATCGTCTTTAAAACTTCCCCATCTCCCGCTAAAGGGAACCATTTGTGGATGCGAAGCAGCGGGGAGATGGTTAGCTTGAGCGGGAGGAACGTCGCCGCTCTCGTTTCGCGGCAGCGGCCCAGGCGCTTATTGAGGCGCGCTCCGTCATTTTTATACCGTGGAAGTACCGTGGTGCCCCCCAGCGGAGTATGCAGCTGTCGCACCACCTGTCGCGCGCCTCTCCGTAGAGAATTCCTAGAGGAGAGAACGGGGGGAACCGTAAGAGAGGAGAGAGAGACGCGGGAGCCGCTCCGTAGAGTAGAGGATTCCTAGAGTAGAGAAAGCGGGTGAGCGTAGGAGAGAGGGGGGAGAGGCGCGCATGCACTGTGGCGATGTCGGACGCGGGCACCGCTCCGTAGAGTAGAGGATTCCTACAGCAGAGAAAGGGGCTGAGCGTAGGAGAGAGGGGGGAGAGGACGCGCATGCGCTGTGGGACGCGGGCGCCGCTTCGTAGAGCAGACGATTCCTAGAGTAGAGAAAGGGGGTGAGCGTAAGGGAGGAGAGATAGGGGGAGGGGACGCGCATCCGCTGTCGGGGTGTGGGACGCGGGGGCCGCTCCGTAGAGTAGACGATTCCCAGAGGATACAAAGGGGGTGAGCTTAGGAGAGGGGGGAGGGGACGCGCATGCGCTGTCGGGGTGTGGGACGCGGGGGCCGCTCCCTGGAGCGGAGGATTCCTATTAGGAGAAAAAGGGGGTGAGCTTAGGAGAGGAGACGCGCATGCGCTGTGGTGGTGTGGGACGCGGGATTTCTAGAGGATTCCTAGAGGAGAGAAAGGTGGTGAGCGTAGGAGAGGAGAGAGAGGGAGAGGGGACGCGCATGTGCTGTGGGGGGTGTAGGACTTATCGCAGGCGCCTCGGAGCGACGGAGGTGGGGCCGGCTCGTTTGAACTCCGCTTCAGCCGCGTTCCTCGCCCCCGCTCGCGCGCTATTGTCTTCGAGGGCCACCACAGGAAACGCCAGCGCCACCGTCGGCGTGACGTGTTTGGCAGTATCACGTGGCCTCAGCGGCCTCGTCGGCTGCTCGTGTAGCGCTGCCGCGTGCTTTGTAAACGAGTTTCAAACGTTCCAAGCTCCTGCTGGGCTGCGCTCTGTTCGAATGCGGATGTTTTCTCGCATTCTGAACAACACAACTGAACCCATTGTGATAGGAGCGGCTACCTCCGCAAGCGACCAACATGCTGCTCTTAGTGCTCGCTGCCGCAGTGCCGGACGTGCGCAACAGAATCCAGTGTCAGCCTGCACCGGTGCCCATGGGACAAGAAACTACGTGAAGCGTGGGTTGTGGAACTCCGGCAAGCAGCCATCGGCTACAAGTCGTGCTTGCAACAAGCACTTTCGCGACGAAGTTTGCTACTGCGTCGGGGCTGCGACGTTGAGTAGCAGAAAGCGCGCACCGAGACGATCGTTCGCGCGCGCTTCCCGCCGGCTAATGGTGCTTAATTATATCCCGCAGGATGGAAAAGGCGCTACCTTTTACCTCGGGCTGTACTATCTCAGAACGTTCCCGTGCGACCTCTGGACCGTGGGCCCCGTGCTGAGCGTCTACACTGGGCTGCAAACACTTGAGTCATTGTTTAGATACGTTGGAATTTAAAAAAAATTCCCCATCTCCCGCTAAGGGAACCGTGGATGCGAAGCAGCGGGGAGATAATTAGCTTGAGAGGGAGGAACGTCGCCGCTCTCATTCACGGCAGCGGTCCGGGCGCTCATCGCGGCGCTGCACAGGAGAGAGAATGAGGCGCGCGCGCTCCGTCATTTTCATACCGCTGAACCCCCCAGCGGAGTATGCAGCTGTCACACCACCTGTCTTGCGCGCCGCTCCGTAGAGGATTCCTAGAGGATAGGACGGGGTGACCGTAGGAGAGGAGACAGAGGGGGAGGGGACGTGCATGCGCTGTGGGGGGTGCGGGACGGGGGGAGCCGCTCCGTAGAGTAGAGGATTCCTAGAGGAGAGAGGACGCGCATGCGCTGTGGGACGCCGGAGCCGCTCCGTAGAGGATTCCCAGAGGAGAGAGGACGCGCATGCGCTGTCGGGATGTGGGAGCCGCTCCGTAGAGTAGATGATTCCTAGAGTAGAGAAAGGGAGTGAGCGTAGGAGAGGATAGGGGAGGGGACGCGCATGCGCTGTGGGGGGGTGTGGGACGCGGGGGGCCGCTCCGTAGAGTAGAGGATTCCTATAGGAGAGAAAGGGGGGTGAGCGTAGGAGAGAGAGGGGGGAGGGGGACGCGCATGCGCTGTGGTGGTGTGGGACGCGGGAAGGAGGGACGGACTAAGCCCCCCTCCAAACACATGCAAGCAAGATCAAGGAATGGGGTCAACCTGGGCGACAGACACCACCTGCCTAGCCATTGCTAAGCAGCCTCTCTGTGCTCTCGGCCATGACTCTGACTACTTTAGTAGTGGTTGACGGCCTTCATATTAGTACAGTGTTCTGGTTCGGATAATGGGTGCTTCCCTACTTAATGAAAGTGGCCGGACGCGGGACGCGGGACGGGGGGACGCCGGACGGACATAGCCCCGAGCATAAGATGCTTCGCATCTAAAACTCACAGGGTCCCTTATGCATTCCACCAAGATGACCGGAAGGCGAAAGCCACCTTCTCCTTCTTGTTAGTCGATGTATTCATTCTCGCCTGCTCCGCTCCAAAAGCTTTCTGCACCTAACGCGGTTTCCCAATGGCTCCGTGATCGGCCCCACCAATCATGGAGGCTGTACAAAGCTACCATGTCGTGTGAACACGTCATCATGTGACGTCACGTTACGTGGCGTCATGGCGACTTTACAAATTTGGGCAATCTGTGGCGTCACGATGACGTCTTATGGTGACGTAATCACGTGATGATCTTTTTGCATCACTCGTGTTGACACCGCCGACTCGGGACGCCGGTGGTCAATCGTTCACGGTTTGATGAGGCATCGAAGGCCTTCGCCTTCATAAGCTACAGACGACGTTTGCTGGTGGATGTAGTTCATAGCGAGCGAGTGGAATGCTGCAGCTGGTGTGTCCTGCAATTAGGTCGGCAATAACATTCCTTCACTCAAATTCGCATTCTCCTGACGCAAACACTAAAAAGCCAAAATTTAATTTTGCCACTGTTAAACTCAAGTTTGGCCTCTCCACCCCATGCATTTTTTTGGAGCCTTATATATTTATGTGGAAAAGATGCTGCACTGTTGGCGTTAGACACGACATAGTGCCATCATTACTGGGCAACTCGCGAAATGATACTGGGCAATAAAATTTTGTATTTCACTCTTTACGCGTTGTTGTTACCCTGCTTTGCAGCTGCATGTCGATGCAATAACTTCTCTTTCTTTCACCGCTTTTTCAAGTTCATGTGAGTCCTTGTTCACAGCCGACGTTTGCAGAACAAGTACGGCGAACGTTACTGTATTTTCTTTCGTTTCCTTGGCGTTGCATGCTACTACATGGCCACGTAGACCACTTCTCCTTCCACCAGCACTCTCGAACTGCTGAAGCTTTGGTCTATGAACTTGTTGATGGCAGAGAGCGGCAAGTTCAGTGGAATGCAAAGGGAACTATAATAAAGGAGCATATTAAAAAATGCCCCCCACCTCCCCCGAAGGGAATCGTGAGGAAATGCGAATGCATTTCGCGCGCACTTCACTCCATTTATATATGGTGGTTGTGGTTCGAAGAAGGAAAAAGGCGCCTAATTTCTGCAGCCCGGTCGGGAGCACGGCGCAGCGCCTGTTTTTTTTTTTTGTTGTTGTTGTTGTTTTTTTTTCTTTTTTTTTCTTTTTTTATGTTTTAATTTATTTTTTATTTTTTTTATTTTTTTGTTATTTTTTTTTCATATATAGCTCCGCCGAGCTCCCACGATGCGAGCGCCCTCACGCACTTGAAATGCATTCGCATTTAAAACTGGGGATGCGTAAAGCACGCAGCGATGGAGTGGTGTTTCCTACTGGAACATGCCAATCGCTGCTAATGTGCAATGAGAGACCGAATACTCCGACTGGACACAGAGACTCGCAGTCCGCTTTTAATTAACGCGCACGCTGCGAATTTTTATTGTTCAACAACGCACAGGAGAAATCTCCCACCGGCACCACCTTGGAGGTCAAGATCCATTGCCATATATACGGGGTGGCCAGTGAACGGTTGTGCAGCGCGAGCAGTCGGTTTTTTCAACCAAGAAACTCGCTAGCAGACGCTGCCTGTGTTGGCGTCGCGAGGCGAGAGAGGGGGGGGTAGCGTAGGAGAGAAGAGAGAGGGGGGGCGCGCATGCGCAGTGGGAGTGTGGACGCTGCGGGCAGAGATGCCTAGAGAAGAGAGGGGGGGGAGCGTAGGAGAGGAGAGAGAGGTGGGACGTGCATGCGCAATGGGAGTGTGGACGCCGCGGGCAGGGACGCCTAGAGGAGAGAGGGGGGAGCGTAGCAGGGGAGAGAGGAGGGGGAGGTGCATGCGCAGTGAGGGTGTGGTTGCCGCGGGGAGGGATGCCTAGAGGAGGGAGAGAGGAGGTTTTTTATTTTTTATTTTTTTAAAGGGTTTGCGCATGCGCAGTAAGGGTGGTCACGCCGCCCGCCACCACCACCGGATTAAGCTTCGCCATAAGATGCTTCACATCTAACACCTGCCGGCGCTTACCTCCTCAACCTATCCTCCTCCTCCGCGGACAACGCTGGACAACGCTGGACAACGCCGGACAACGCCGGACAACGCCGGACAACGCCGGATGCCTGACATAGCCCGACTATGAAATGCATTCGCATTTAAAAGGCATCGCATTTGCTCACGCTTTGTGTCAGCACCAAAACAAACGAACACACTGAAATAACAGAGGCAGTGGCAGTTGCTCGCTTAGAAGACCGATAAATATGCAGTGCGAGGCAACAAGTCAAATGGCATTGAAATATGCAAGAATTTTCACCGAAAAAAAAAAAGGGAAACGTTGAATCGTCGGGACGGCCCATCACAAGTTGCCATAGGCGCGCCGAGGTCGTAGCTGTAAAAAAAAAAAAAATTGTTTTTGAGCTGCTCCGATAGCGTCCGCGTAACAATAGACCTTATGCAAAATTGCTGCCATCTGTCGGAGATCTCGCGAAGCTACCGCTTCGGCGCCATGTTGGAGGCTTGCGTCCGAATCGTATTGCTGTCGCTGCCATAGCTTCTTGTTTGTATCTGCTTTGAGAGTGGGCAATCGGGGCACGAAAACGTCAGATGAGTGTGTAAGGGCCTGTACACGTTACCGGCATTGTACAAGCTTGTCGTTGAGAATGAAGCCATTCGCTAGGTTAAAAGTTTTGCCTGTGTTTTAAGTGTAGCGAATAAAGAGTTCGTGGCTATCTGAATATCATGAGTGTAGTGTAGGATAGTTGGTAGGAGGCTTTACCGCGCTACAAGGCGAGGCACAGCGATGACGGTAAAAAAGTGCTGCTGATCCATTTCAAAGTATATTTCACAAGAGAGTCTACGTCGGCCTGATGTATAGGGCATTTAATATTAAATAAAACTTTGTCTCTTTTTTTATATTTTTGAAACAAGAAATATTTTGCTGCTGTAGTCACCATCGTATATATTATGTATATAATTATCGCACGATTAAAATGTAAAAAAATTTCCGCCTTCACGCACGTGAAATGGGAAGATGAAAAGTGTTATTCGCTCTAAGAAGTAGGTGCTTATTAGTTGGTATTTTATTGAATATCCGTTCGACATTATGCTCATAAATATCACGATACGCCAAGAATATTCGCGTTCCCATCGTCGCTTTCGGGGCCTACTGATGCCTTACAATTTCAACCTGTTCCAGCAAGACAGTTTTGCGTCGCCGACTGAACGCTTGCGAAACTACCTCAGCGCGTAACCAACGGCAGCGCACCCACGGTCTAATCTAACACATCTGCCGGAACAGCCTTTCTACAGATTTTCATAAGAAAAGTGCCACACACAAGCATCTGTTACCTTTTTTTTTAACCCACAGTGGTGGATGCGGGATTTTTCCGAGCGGGTATCAGCTTTTGTGAGAACCTGGTATGTGCTCTTCCTGAGGTATAAATAAAAAAAAAAGCAAGGGGGTACGGTAAGGCCATCCTGGCCGCCCCTCTGTATTTATTGACAGTGATAGCACATCAAATGCTTGAAGTATACGCGGAGTAAGACAATACGCGCGCAAAGCATCTCACCAAGCGCTACCTCGTTGAACTCCCCAATCGAAAACAAACTATGAACACGCCCCAACCAATGGCGTGGCCATGGGTGGCACACCGGGCCCGTGCCCCCCCCCCCCTGAATTTTTTTTCTTTTGTGCCATGGGATACAGAGCACAAAATGACACTCGACCACACTTACGTACCCGGTCCCCGGACCCCACGTCGGATCAAATGCGCCCCCCCCCCCCACCCCTCGAAACAAATTTCTGGTCCGTTCGCTGAGAATTGATTACGCGCATGAGTATCTATCTAATATTAATTGCTATAGCAATGTAATAATAAGGCTGTCAACAGCAGCGCAGACACGCCCGAGTAGCCGCGATCGATGCAGCTTTGAAGCTCGTACACGAAGCCGGTTTGTCTGTGTCTGCAAGCACGCGCCACGAAAACTGTTTCGTTCCGGCATGACATGAAAGTGTTCTCTGATGAGTACCGATGCTGTCGCATACCGCATATATTAAGAACGGCGAACGTAAACATGGTGTCAGTCGTAAGCAGCAGCCGGAGCAACGGAACGATCTGCCGCTCCTCGTCGGCCGCGAAGAAATCTAATAACATGGAGGTTAGTTTCCTGCAAACCTTTTTTTCAACATCCAAATTTCCGCAATCTGAGCAACACGGCACACGAAAATATCTCGGAATAGCCGCTCCTATCAGCCGCCACACGTCGACGCGTACGCTCCGTGTGTGTACATGCAGAGAGCGCCTAGCCTTCAACATGGCGGAAACGCGTAAGGTGGCCGCTAGATGGCAGCAGATTTTGCATAAGGTCTATAGTGGTCTGTGTACTCACAAATTCTGATATTTTGCGGCCTAAAGTTCACGGCACAGCGCCAAAACACGCTGGTAGCGAAAGTGGAACCATCAGTACGAACATACATGCAGACGCATATATTACATATACAAAAGCTCCGTCGGCCGCCGCGAACCCGTGCGATCACTGGTTTGAGGCTTCTTTCCGTTATGCACCATTTGGTTATACAGGCAGTCTACTCTAACAAGATATTTCACATAGTTTGCACTTAGCGACTGACTACATATTACGCAAGAAGTCTGTTCAGGGGTCCTCATCGCTGTGACCACGCGAAGCGGGCGCTCCGTTTTCTGCAAAGAGACAGCGACTGTAAATTATGCTGTGCTTTCTGTTCATTATTAACATCGTAAATTATCATTTTGGCAGTAAAAAACATATTTCGATTCGAAAGTACGCACAGACGTTTCCTGGAGTGCTTCCGCGAGGTGTTTTGTAGAGCGCGGAAAGCAAATCCTATGGGGAGCGCGCGGCGGTATCCTGCCTAGCACGCAATCGAGGCGCGTCCGATAGAGGGCGACTCCGTAACTCCTCGCGGCCAATTACCCGCGGGTAGAACGTACGATGCGCTGAGGAATCTTATCAATTTGGACTTTATACGTGACATGACGGCGACAGCAAAAACCCGTCGAGACTGCGTATAATTGCTATCGCAATGAAACCCTCTCAATTAGACCTAAAGATTTCCTTTGTTGCTGGCAACTCTACAGCGAATGCCTTTCGTGTGTGTGTGTGTGTGTGTGTGTGTGTGTGTGTGTGTGTGTGTGTGTGTGTGTGTGTGTGTGTGTGTGTGTGTGTGTGTGTGTGTGTGTGTGTGTGCGTGTGTGTGTGTGTGTGTGTGTGTGTGTGTGTGTGTGTGTGTGTGTGTGTGTGTGTGTGTTTGTCTGTGTTTGATTGCGTACGTGCGGGTGGGCAGGCGGGCGGGCGTGCGTGCCTGCGTTCTTTATGCCCAATGAGGCAAATCAAAGCCACCTGGCTATCGGGCTTCGTACGATAAAGCAAAGAAGCTCGCGCGCCCTTCTTTCCTGTGTTGGAAGGAGCCGCTCATATGTCTTGGCGAGCGAGCGCCTTTTGGGGACAGTTCGCGGTGACGCCAAGGCTACTTGGCTATCCTGACGCCCTTCTCATCTCTTTGTTCTTTCCTTTCCTTTATCCCCCCTCGATTCCTTTTAGTCTGGTTGAGGCCGGCACTATTTGTCCACACCATGAGAGAGCAAGGCTGACATATAGAGGCACAAGGTTTACGACCCCCCCGCCCCGCCTGCGAAGCTTGTCATTGTTTTATGTTTTTTTTTATGATTCACTTCTCCACGTGCTTTCTCTCGCATACACGTAATGCTTGAGGCGCGCCGTAGCGTTCAGCCTGGACATCAACATCACCTAAGAACCACCGCTTTTGTACGCAGTCAGTTGCGCAATTGGCGCGTCATTCACTGATGACAGTCATCTTATGCGATACAAAAAAAGCAAAAAACAAAAAAAAAACAAAATGATTAACATGATGTCCCGGAATCAGTGTTTGCGCACCGTGGGATTGGTCGCTTATACTTGCGGCTGAAGGCAGCACGGCGTGCAGTCGCCGAAAGCAGCCGTAATGAATGCAGTCGCCATTTTTCGCGCATGGTTCTCTTTCACTGCAAATAATGCCAGGTCGCTTACAAGGTTTCCCTCAGTTCGACCTGAAATAGCATTTAATAATTTTCCTGAACGCATACAAAGCGCTTGTGCGGCTAGGTCTAAAATATAATATTCGACCATGTCCTTACCTATGCGTTCCCTTTTGTCCGAATCCCGATTACTGACGAAGCCTTTTAAAATCTGTAGCCCTGCACTTTCGTGTACATATTCACCTAGGAACTACGTAAGTAGGTGCGACAGGATGAATAACAAGTGAGTACGACTTCATGGATAAATGGTAAACAACAGGTGCCGCAAAAGGCTCTGCTCGTTCCGAGAACGCAGTGCACGCTTACACACAAGCACACAAAAACGCTGTTTTGTACGGCCAGGACTTTCAAATGCAGAGTGAGCGCATAAGAAGAGATCATGGGTGAAGAATGGCGCAGGCCGTTTAAGTATACCTGATTATTGCTGGGCAAACACCCTCGAAAACGAACTCATATGCCGTATTAATGGCGAGTCACTGAATCAATAGCAATAATGTTTCTTTCCTCGATATTTTCTTGCTGGAGAAGAGAAAATGCATCGCGCGCATCATAAAGACAATATGTGGTCGGATGCGGAGTGTTTTCCCCACGGTGTGAGAAAAATTATTGATTTTTCTTACTCCGGGGTTTTTCCGGAAATCCTGAAAGAAAAAAAAAACAAGTTATCCCGTAAGAAGACAATCTCAGTTTACAGTGTTTAATAAAGAAGAAATAGACATAAGCCAATCGGAGTTCGTTTCATTCGTAAGCAGCACAAAAGCAAGCACTATGTTTACTTAAGTTCATTGAATTTTCATTAAGTTCATTGAATATTTTTCGAAGTAATATCATACCGTTAGACAGCAAAGTGCAGATTTGCGCATGTTTGAGAGTTGGCATGATGGGATAGCTTGAAGGGAAGGCAGGGGAGAGGAATTCTCAGTACAAAGTTGAACTGGCAGAAGCTATGTTGTTGTCTCCGAAAACACATCTCCATCAGAAGGTGATGGTCCCGAAGTAAATGAAAATCCAAATAAAGTTGACCGCGGCAGAACTTCTTCCGAGACACCTCGCTTCCAACAAACAAGAGCGTAAAAATTCAGAGGAAAAATTATTTTTAAGTGAGTATTTCAGGAGATTAAGAAGCAGCTGTGTTCAGTGGCATCATGGAAGAGAGACCTCAGCGAATGAATGGTAAGAATTCAAAAAGAGAACCAAACTAAAGCAAACCAAAACTAAAAAGAACAAGACGGCAATCTTAAGAATCAAGAAACCTGGGACAATCTGAGTTGCCATTTCGCGAAGGATTACTGGGCATGCCTTGCGTTCACATGCGAGTGCTTGTTGGCTCGATTATCCTGCTCTTTGGCAGGGAGAATAATCTTAGATATTCTGGGTCTCATTTCAGTGTTGGCAGCGAAAAGAAGTCATCGAGTCACCGAGGAGCAGAGGTAAAATATTCTTGTTGCACTGATCCCTCGCAATGTGCACCCGCAGCCCAATGAGGGAAGGCGTAGAGCAAGAGCGATTGCGATCCTGAACAAGATCAAGGATGATCCCCAATCGGTCTGATTTGTAGATGCGGCACAATATGGATGCTCATCTCACTTTGCCATAGTCGCAACAGATGACAGAGGTCACATCATCTCGTCCGCCTCGGTGACTGGGACCACCTCTTCTGAAGCGGAGCAGGTTGCTATTTCTTTGGCACTCTTCGATGAAAATAGGACGCAAATCTACTCGGATTCTAGATCGGCGGTCAGGGCATTTGCCTCGGGCTCAGTGGCGAAAGAGGCACGTGACGTTCTTAAGAACAGGGAAATAAATATGCACCCGATCACTTGGTTCCCGGCACACCTAGGCCAAAATTTGGACTGAACCACCAACCCTAACGACATCGCCCACTCCCCGGCGCGCGTACTAACTCTCCGCGCGGGAGGAGAAGCCTTGTCACAGTGCAGGGTCCAAGAGTTCCGAGAGGCTTTGTTCCCATTTAATGAATTCCCAGTACACTTCTATCTGGAAAGAAGGGTATTTCACCTACCACACAAAAAGCTCACGAGACCACAGGCGATTACCCTTAGCATGGTCCAAACTAATTCTTATCCGAATCTCGCTTTCATGCACTGTCTATTCACATGTGACTTCAGCTCACAGTGCCCTCGCTGCGGGGGACGTACAATCTAGAGCACATGCTTTGGCGGTGCCCCTCGTTACGTGCGTATGGGGACCTCACAGAGCAGAAATGGAGCTCGACCCTCAAGAGCTCGGAATATCGACACCAACTTTGGGCTGTCCAGAGAGCCTGCGATGCAGTAGTTAGGCTAGGTCTAATCCTGCGGTGTCGCCCTAAGGGGTGACACTTCTCAGGATCCTTAAAGTTCATACCGTATTTTGTTAAGATTACGTGCAGGACGCGAATAAACAAGTTTACTTGAGAGGTTACGCGAGCACCAGGGATAACGGTGGAAAGTTTGTTGAATGCTTTATATAAGACGACGTGCTTCACCGATGATCAGATTACCGACGGCCTACGCTCCTTTAGCCGCTATAAGTGTACATCGCGTACTGCTTGTATTTGACCTTTTATTTTTCCGGGCACAGGTTCGCCCCAAGAAAATTCCGTATTTTCAAGTCTTGCGGGAGGCTTTTTCATCGTTTCACAAATTCTTACTGGGAATCGGTAGTATTTAATTTCATTCGGTTCAAGACTTTCAAGACTTTATTCAGGTTGTTTTGATACAATTCATGAAAATTCGCAACACTGAGTAGACCCATAGCCATAGGCTAGTAGGGGGGTTATTTTACTACTTTTAACCCTACTAACAGCAACGCAGGAACTTTTTTCGCAATTCGTCGGAAATGTTTTCGCCGGAACAAAAGAAGACAAGCGAAAACACCCATTCAAAGCGCTGCTTCGTGCTTATAAGCAGCGGACCTCTTAGTAATTGCAAATTCTTTACGTGGAGAGCACAACCTATTACCATGCTTTAGTTCCGAGCTTCTATACTGAGAGAGCTCTACCCCTTTCCTTAACACACGCACGCTCGCACATAC
Source organism: Rhipicephalus appendiculatus (assembly GCA_030522465.1). NCBI lineage: Eukaryota > Metazoa > Arthropoda > Arachnida > Ixodida > Ixodidae > Rhipicephalus > Rhipicephalus appendiculatus. The sequence goes on from JALIZH010016741.1 coordinate 56,896, forward strand.
ACACACACACATGCACGCAGGCACACACACATCCTTCTGCTCCATCATATCAGTTTCGTTTCAGTGCCTCATGAGCGTGTCTTCATTCCCACAGCTACACTCTGTTTTATCGCACGGTGAAGGGCCAGGTATAGAGTTCTGATTTCGCGATCTACACGACTCTCGAGCACGTATCTTCATTAACTTGCCTGCACTTATTTCTTTCGCAATGACACCGCGTGTTAAGTACAACTCATCTACCTGTTTTCCCTTAATCCCTTTGCTCTCTTACGGCGCCACTGGAAACAAGCGAAATGCGAAAGCCTCGGCGGCCTAATTACGCCCAATTTTTGTCGGAATGTTCCAGAGAAACGAAGTTGAGAAAGAAACAAAACATACCGCCCCGAATTTTCTGGCAAGGCTACAAAACGATGGAAAAGCGCAGATGCCGGAAGCAAATTCCACGCGTCATTAATTAGAACGTGCTGTACGGCTGTACTGATTGCAGCTCTTCCTTTCGTTCTCGCTTTCAGCCGGCAGCACGTGTCATTGTGAAAAATTGTGCAGCAGGTGCGCCTTCGCTCGACCAGGAAATGCAGAGGCAAAAAATAAAATTGATGGATCTTGCACGCACCGCTAGGTGTTGCGTATCTTTCGGTGCGTTGCAGAAGCACCATAGCTGTGCAGCAGATGTCATCAGCGTGGCAACATGAACTCACTCTATCCCACTCTACAATGCACTACATGCGCCAGAAGGTATGACGCAGAGTTTCCGACCAGGCCCCCCACGTTAAGTGCATTAGTTTAGCCGAAACGAAATGTAGTTATAAACCTATTCATAGTTTCCCGCGTTAGCTTGGACCACCCTCTAAATTGAACCTATCGTTGACACTTATCTTACTACCTTCACATTTGTTTAAGTATCGAGTCCCCCCGCGTGTGTGTCTTTGCACTTGATGTGTTTTCAGTAGAGCGGATGCGTGTGCCCGTTTCATATTTGATTATCTATGTTTGCTTGCGTGCGCGCTCTTTTTCGTCAATATTCCTCTCAATCAGCTATCTACGGCGCTGATGCTCGTTTACGTTTGATGGCCCGCTCTGTCTGGTTCGCTTTATTTCTAAATAAAATTTTAAGCTTTCGAACATTAAAACGTTAGAGCAAGAATGTAAAAATATATGTGCTTTACGCATCCGCCACTCTTCTTTCTCCTCCAAAGTATGCTTTTATTTTTTGATACAATAGCCAATTTATGCTTCGATGCAAACACTCTTCTGTTGCTCAAGCTTACGAATTCGCTTTTTATTTACGTCTTGCAGAAGCAGCACATCGCTGCATGAGCTTTTCTTGCACGTTACCTGCATTCCTATACAGTGTCGATAACAATGTCTTTCTCTCCTGCATCCGTTACCTCCAGCCAGTACAAAACCGTAGAACTTTTCTTTTTCGCGGGTCAGCGCCCTCAACGGTGCCCTGTGAGCAATTACCTATCATGCCGCGTGGACGTCGAGCGAGCAGCCAAGAAACACGGCTTCCGTCCAGCAAAGGCCGAGTGGGAGCTGTTGGAAAATCCCTGATACAACACCAGAAATGAAAGAAGCCAGAACACACCATCTGAGCGAGTTCATAGCTGGGCGAGGCATTTCGAAATGGTTGCAGTGAAATCGGCCGTTATCCCACCCGCTGAACGAAGAGGCTACAATCAATGATAAATGAACGCTGACGCAAACGTATCATTTTCTTGCACTCCGTTCAAATCGATGCAATGTGCCGCAAGAACGCCTCAAGCCCACGGGCCGAGGCTCTCCCGTTACTGTCGCGCGGGGTTTTGAGAAAACCGTAAGTAGGAATGGCATTTTTTTTTTTTTTTTGCAAAAGTAGAATATGCGAGAAGGAAGGGAAACAATGAAAACAATAGTGTCAATGACCCAAGCCGGGCAAGGCTCTCTGGCTCGGCTGAGCCGAGTTCAAGGAGGAAGTAAAGATAACATGGGGTGAAGAGTCACGTGATGATCTCGATGCCTTGGACGGACTTTGCGAGGCAGGCGGTTGCTTCTAGCTGCCGACAGCGCGGCTTTAGAGAAAAAGGATCCGAGGATATTTGAAAGATCAGGTTTCCTGCTTTGTTCCAATAAACAGGTGATGGGAGAGCTGTAAGGTGAGAAGGTAAAGAGAGAGCCCGTAATAGTTTGAGGAGATTAAAAATGCTTATTTCTGTAACACACAAGGGAGCACGTCGCAGCGCCGTTGGGGAGAGGGGCCACGATCTCGAGAAATGAGTTCCCACAACACTGAGCGGAATTGTAGTGTATTAGGGAGAAACTGCGAAGTTTGTTTTAATTCTCATAATTTGTGTATATACCGAACTACATTGCACGTCCTATTTAAAACGGAGTTGTTAGGCGTATACAGGTAGTCAATAATGAGGATTCTAACAGCGAAGCTCTTCTAGCTAGGTATAAAGTGTGTGACGATACCCATAAGCTATCATCATCATGAACGGGTATTTGTCACAGAATTTGGGAAATACCACTATAAACCGCTACGGCGTGGCTAGTAATAACCTTGATGGGTGAGAGAATCAATACTGAGAAGTTTTTCAATGCCTTGGCAAATTTTTTTCTGGCAATTTCTGAGAAATATTTATGGGTCGAGAGATTCTTGTGGTGACACACTAACATACACACACACGCACACACACACACGCACGCACGCACAAATGCACGCACATACGCACGCCCACACACACACACACACACACACACACACACACACACACACACACACACACACACACACACACACACACACACACACACACACACACACACGCACGCACGCACGCACGCACGCACACACACACACACACACACGCACGCACGCACGCACGCACGCACGCACACACACACACACACACACACGCACGCACGCACGCACGCACGCACACACACACACACACACACACACACACACACACGCACGCACGCACGCACACACACACACACACACACACACACACGCACGCACGCACGCACGCACGCACACACACACACGCACGCACGCACGCACGCACACACACACACACACACACACACACACACACACACGCACGCACGCACGCACGCACGCACGCACGCACGCACACACACACACACACACACACACACACACACACACACACGCACGCACGCACGCACGCACGCACACACAACCTCGAATATACGTATTTGCATGCCCCGTTTTCTAATAGCTGGTGCACTCCTGTTCGTGGGCTTGTCGGTGATCAGCAGTCTCTCATATGGAAATCTGATCTTTTATGGTGGTCACTTCTCATTTCACGTAAGTGAGGACGGAGCACTGCGCAATTGGATAGAGAGAGAAGTAGGAAAGAAAGATGGTGTTTATGTATATACTCGGCTTCTCTTTTCCTCTGGCGTTATAGCTTTCCTCTTGTGATACTGTCAAGAAACCACATGAATCGCGTAACTCGCGGCCGGCTATACGAACATTATTATCATTTACTAATATTGGAGTTAGAGGGTTAGTCGTCGCCAGGAAATGGCGGTATCTCCATCGTTTATTTCGTATTCAAAAGAAACAGTGTATAGTGCAACATAATTGTTAGCACCATATTTCTTCCATTCAATTTCAATTTGTCGACATAAGTACACCAAATATAACCACTCATTTCTGCCGTAAGTTTAACGGCGGCAAGTTTCTCGAATCAGACATGCAGATCAGCGCTGCGAGGCAATATCGCTAAGCTCAAACATCAATTGATAAGTTTTCTAAAAACATAATTTGGATGTCTGACGATGTAGCTAGTATCCATACCGTAACAAGGACGGTCTTCGACATTGCCAGGCTGTGTTTCTGACAACTGTATTATTTCCACAGGAAAGCAAATATTGGCCCGAGCATCGCACGAAGGCAAAGAGAACACGCGATATCGCCAACGTTCCCCTGACCGTCATTACCATGGCGGTGCTTGATCCTCACAATCCTTCGATATAACCATCACCTGACTATAATCTTTCTCCGGAGACGAACAAGGTTTTTCATAATCTTGTCTATCCTAGCCACTCCTCTCAGAGGAGAGAGACAGGGGAGGAAAGATGGGGCGTTTATACTTGGAGAAGGCTGGAGAAGTGAAATAACGAAGCATCGATGAAAGACGTCGAAAAAGCTATTTTCTTCATCGACACGCCGGCGTTAATGTGTCGAGTTTTGGTTTGATCACTTTTTTTTTTTTTTTTTGCTATCAATAAACGCACCACCACGCTTCTGCGTTTCGCGCCGCTAGAGCAACTCAGTACGCCCGCGACAGCCCCGCGGGGCAAGGCCCGGAGCATCGGATGGACGAATCTTTCCACCTCGCATCCGCCTCACGTTTTTCTTCTCCTCTTTCAACTTCATTTATGCCGCATCTAAAGTGAACTATAAGGTCTTTTTGTTGTTGTTGTTGTTTAGTGGTGTTGTTGTTGTTGTTATCTTTGTCTTTTTACGAGCTAGCATCACGTATTGGCGAACAACCGATGGCGGTGAAATTCGCCTCACTGACGCCAACGAGCCCGAATCGGTACTACACGTTTTCACGACCATCCTCCCTTTCCCTCGCTCTCGCTCTTCTCTCGTGCTGCCGTTCCTGGCTATCGGGTAAGTCGATTTCGGTGATTCTAAAAAGGCCTCGCTTTCGTGGCTCACTATTGCTTCTGTTTGAGGTACTTAGGTTCCGTGCTTATATGGAAGAGCAGAAGCGCCATTGAATGTCGACTCAGCTCTGCGCCGTGAATCGCGAATGGAGCGTCAGTAAGTTTATGCCCACCTCCGTTCCTGTTCAGAATGCGAGTGATAGAGAGAAAGGGGATCTGGATCAGCAAGGAGAGGAAGTTAACCTAATAATAATAATAATAATAATAATAATAATAATAATAATAATAATAATAATAATAATAATAATAATTATTATTATTAATATTATTATTATTATTATTATTATTATTATTATTATTATTATTATTACTATAATTATTTTACTATTATTCTATTCCCATATATGAAAGGTTCTTCCATGAAAGTCACAAAATAAAAGCGAGTATTTGCTTCAATGTCTTCTCGCATCCAAAAGACACACATCCGATCTGCTAACTTTTCGTGATAAGGGGCAAAGAGATTGAGTAAAATGTGAACTAAAGATACACTCGCAGAAATGAAAATTAAGAACAAAGAGTGAAGTACGCACGCACCAACGTGTAAACAAATAAACAATCGAAAAACTAGCGAGTGTTAGAGAAGATCTGAGCCCTGCGCCTTATATCCACACTTGCTTTCTTGACAGCCAAACAAAAAGCAAAAAATAAGCCGAATGCTTATGTAATTGACCACGTACTACGGGCCGCTGCGAATGCGTTCGAAACGGCGTGGTTCGCCAGCGCGAAGAAATGGCTTGAACTACTGTTGCACGTTCTGGCTAAAAGCTCCAATTTAATGACAATAAGAATCATATCACACACATCGCTTTGGTGCATGCTCTTGAAAAAATAATAAAGAGCAATTGCAAGGAGATCACCGATTTCTTCTTTTAGAAACAGGCAAAATATGAGAAGCGATTTAGCCATTTTGTCCTCGGCAGGGTGGGGGGGACGGCCATTTTCTAAGGTACCGTATGTTTACTTTTTCTTGAACTACGTTCGTCGCAGGTTCTGAAAAGATGGAGGGGGGTGGATTTGGTAGCCGTTGGAATAAACGGACGCCGATGATGTTATCGATTTTCTCGAATGGCAAATTTCCCATTCATGAGGACTGTTTGCAAAATGTCGGTTGTTTGCGCCTAAAGAAAAAAGAAATGACTAAGTCGAGGGGACTTGCTGTATGGAGCGACTGTTTGAAGTTTTTGTACAACCATGTTAATGATATGTTACCTTGCACTGTATCATCACTTGGCAATAGGTTGCACTAATAAAGCGTAAGCGTTGGCCTATAACATTCTAGTACACGAATGTGTTTACTGTCAGTATACTGTGAGTTTATTGGTGTCACGTAGCAAAAAAAATGTCGCAGAATTCATAACGCCCACTTTGCGCTGTCTCAAGAAGACAAAGCCCTTGGAACAATATCAGTTTTAAGATATTTTCCTACTGCTCTACAGTTTATGCTTAACGTACTTTAGAGGTCATGGGAATAAAATGTTGTTTCAAAAAAAAAAAAGTTTTGGGGGGGCCCACTGAGGCTGCTACATTATGGCCTCTTTTATTTATCTTTTACTCTTTTTTTTGCGTGACAACCAAATAAAAAAAATTGTATATGACTTAGTACACATAGAATAGAATGTAAATAGAATATAGCGCATAGAAAATGAAGTCAAATAACATAAGAGGAATCAACTTCATAAAAGCGCTGGCTTGATCTTCTGAATAAATTTAATATAATTGCGCAGAGTCACCCTTAGACGCGCATACAAAAGAAATTCACAAATGTGTTTTGTTTCCCTAAGAGCGCTGGTAGCATTTTGGAAATTTTTGCGCGATGAGAAAGCGGTCGCGCGCGTTTGCGTTTCGACAACCACGGAATAAAAAAAAATAGAAGAGGCAAGTGGTCATTAGGGAATGCCGCATTACCGCAGATGTCGATTGGAGCTAAAACCGAGCAGCGTCTCACTGTACTTTTAATGAGGGATTTATTCGTTCCCTAGCCGACAAACCTAGACCCCAACTCTGAAAGATTAAACGGGGGGGCTGAATTTTGAAGAGGATTTCGGAGCAGCGCAAGGAGATCTTGGTGGACGGCAAAACTTCGGATCGGGGATTTTGCACGACTTAAGCCTGGTTGGTAAAGGCAGCAGACGCTCATTTGTTGAGGTCTGTCCAGAAAGAAAGCCGTGGTCACCGTTATTCGTACGCGATGGCCAAAGACAAACTTGCAGCCAGATATCTTGTTCAGAAGTATGAAAAGCAAAAAAAGAAAGTTACGAGCAAGAAAGAAAAGAAAGAAGGGAGAAAAAAAAACCGGCAGATCCCACGCACTGTGGGAATCGATGTAATACGAGGCAGTCAGCAAGCAGCAAATCGTGTCGTACATAATATGCATGTCAGGATTTACATGTTAGGACCTGTCATTTATGTTCGTCATACAGTCACGTCACGCAATACCAATTTTGGTGTATAGCAAGCTAGCGAACTGGACACAAGCGCACGACGAGCTTCTACATGTAAATGGCATTGTAGATTACATGCATGCCAAGATATTCATGTTACCACCAGCCACTTATGTTCGCTATACAGACACGTCCCGCAATACCTATTTTGATATATATCAAGCTTGCGAAACAGCCGTGAGCGCGTCATGAGCGTGGCCTGCAAGTCATGTTTCACATGACATATTGATCATGATTTCCCTGTTACCACTTATCATTTATGTTCTTCATACAGTCACGTCACGCAATACCAAATTTGGTGTATATCAAGCTTGCCAAACGGCCACGAGAGTGCCATGAGCGTAGCATGCAAGTCATGCTGCGCATGACATGTCATGATTTCCGTATTACCACTTGTCATTTATGGTTGTCATACAATCACGTCGCTTAATACCAAATTTGGTGTATATCAAGCTAGCGAAACGGCCACGAGAGTGCCATGAGCGTGGCATGCAAGTCATGTTGCACATGACATGTCATGATTTCCATATTACCGCTTGTCATTTATGGTCGTCATACAATCACGTCGCTTAATACCAAACTTCGTGTATATCAAGCTAGCGAAACGGCCATGAGAGTGCCATGAGCGTGGCATGCAAGTAATGTTGCACATGACATGTCATCATTTCCATATGACCACTTGGCATTTATGTTTGTAATACAGTCACATCACGCAATACCAAATTTGGTGTATATCAATCTAGCGAAACGGCCGTCAGCGCGCCATGAGCGTGGCATGTCAATCTTGTTGTACATTAGATGGAGGTCATGATATTCATATTACCAGCTGTCATTTATGTTGGTTATGCAGAAATGTCCCATCGTACCAATTTTTGGATATATCAAATTAAGAAAACCGCATCAGGAGCATTAAGGCCATAGCGTGTAAATCATACTTTTCATGACAATTTTTTCATGATTCTCATGATATGACCAGTCATTCATGTTCGTCATAGAGTGACGTTATGCCATACCAATTTTGGTATACATCCCATTAACGATACGGCCAGGAGAGCACAAAGTCGTAGGCGGCTAGATAGATAGATAGATAGATAGATAGATAGATAGATAGATAGATAGATAGATAGATAGATAGATAGATAGATAGATAGATAGATAGATAGATAGATAGATAGATAGATAGATAGATAGATACGCTCAAAGTAGCCTAAGTTCGCTAAGAAATGCTTCGCATTTAATAGGAGTGAGAAAAGCTTTTCAACTTGATGGCTTTTTGTTGTTGCTCATAAACAGCAATTTTCATTGCTCAACTGTGTTTCTTGATTCGCATACATTTATGTCATGCTCCTTTGGAAGGAAGCTTGCTTGGTTGAATATATAAGTATTATAATCATATTTTCAGAGAGCTTGCCTTCTGAATGTTTGAGCAAACTATTTATGTTAGCCGTCTGTTTGACGCACTTGATTGGCTTTAAGGCGCTTCAGAAATTTTGTCCGTATTGTTAAACTGTCCACAACATCTATTTGGGATATTATGGTCCAATGCGCATGCCCTGGAATCATAAAAAATATGCGTTCTTTGCATTTACATAGCGCGGAAAATTAACGTCAGCAAGGGGGGTTACAGTTTTGCGTATCATGCGTTCTGCAAGATATGTAAGTAAATTTACTGTAGGCTTTGTGGCAGTTTTTTAAATTGATATTATACTTTTATTCTTAATGACATATCAGATATGTAACCTCATTATTGAATTGTGTTTTTAAACATTTCTTGGACCTCATCTATTGCCATTGCTTTTCCTTTTTTCCGATTGTTAAGAACATAGAAAAGCAGATTATGGCTTTTTGTACTTGTCGCTCCTTCAACGTGGATCGTGTAAAAGTTACAATTGACATTATCGCTATTACTATATCAGCTGTCTGAAGAAATGGGTCCAAATTCTAAAGAAAAAAAATTGGCTGCGGCTTAACTCCGTTATGCCTGGGTGTGCGTAGCGAGAGGTACAGTTAATCTGTTGCCGAGAACGTTCTTCTTCTGTACTCGCAACTCGGTGCCTCCTCCTGGTTTCATTCCGTCATTGATCCGTGCGCCTGGCATGAGATGCCGAACTATACGACGAGCCATATACTCAGAACGCACTCGCCTGGCCGTTTCGTACTTACGACGCTTCTCGAGGCGTGCGGCTCGTTCTTCCTCCGTCTCCTCGGCTCGCTTCCTCCTCTTGGTTTCATCCCGACGAAGAAACCTGGCTTCTTTCAGTCGCTCCGACTCACTTTCCATATGTGCCGACCAATCCCACCGAGGGGTGCCTTCTATGTATACAATGCAACGTCGGCTCCTTTTCTTGTTGCAACGCGGTTTCACCGGCTCCTCCTCTGAAGTCGGGCCAGATGGCGCAGCGGGAGGCGCTTCCAGCTGCACCAGTTGCTAGGCAGCTCAGCTCGTGGCCTGGCCACCGGCCACAGCGAAACAGCGAGAATACTGCCAATGTAGCTCTCGCTACAAAAATAAGGAAAATAAGATATTTGCTCGCTGCCTTCACGATTGCTTTTCCTGTAGTTATAGGCTCCTTAATATGGTTAAAAACATCATTTGCGATGCTATTAGGAAAGTTAAGCTAGTTAAATTTCTAATTAGTGGAGTTAGGTGGTTATGTCAAATGGGATAATATAAGTTCTCCATGCGAATAACCCATTGCAGCTTTGAGATTTCGAAAAAGCAGCCTCTAGCAAATATTTTGGCGTAATCAAATTCAACAAAATTCCCCGGCAAAAGCGAAACCGAAGCACCGATGAGCGCAACAAGCAGACGACCAGGATGACGTAGCTGTTCAAGACAATGGTTGTCGAGGTGTACTTCTTCCGCATTCTTTAACGTATGTGCGCTATGCGTGCTGTAACTACAAGCTCAGCCCGCACAATGAAGTCTGTTTATGGTTGATACAACGACATCCACTTATTCTGGCACAGCTACCACGATTGTGGTAGCTGTGCTCTTTTACCTTTCGGTTTTAGTTTCACCACTGAACTGGGGTGAATTTCATTACTTCGCAATTATTACTAGAGACGGCTTCTTCGAAGTCTCAAAGCTGCAATGGGTTCTTCGTATGAAGGCCTTAAATTCTCCCATTCGACATAGCCGCCTGAGTCTACTAATTAAATTTACTTTCGCAATCACTCTCCCAAAAAATGCCTTAAGCCAGGGGTCTCAAACACGCGGCCCGCGAGGCTCTCGGTTGCGGCCCACGGCCCGCACATGACTGTCTTCGCCCAGTATTTTTAAAAATTTTCGTATTAATTATGTTCGGGAGCTACACAGGCGTGTCTGGTTTAAGACATTGTCTCCGTGAGGCATCCTATGTGTTCACCTTGTTTTGAAACATAACCGTGAAACAAAAATTACATTTGACAATCGGCGTCCAGATATGAGCCATTTTGGAGATCGGTATCAACATGTTTTCGGAATCCTCACACCAAATCTGGTTCAGAAATGACTTGTATATGAGATATGGGAAAGTTTTCTTTTAAATGGCAGCTTTTACTAGCAAATTGTGCACACCCCCCCCCTCCCCCGCTCCTATTTCCTTCACTGCCCCGGCCCTAGTGGGACTAAATTGCGTGACTGCGGCCCGCTGGCTGAGGTTAGTTTGAGACCCCTGCCTTAAGCCATCTTGAGATGCCTGCGGCTACAGAAGAACGAATTGCGGAGGCATCCAACAAATATCGCATTTCCTTGATTTTGCAGGATTTTGGACACATTTCTTGAAACACCCTGTATAGTGGCACATTATTGATGTTGAGTTAAGTCATCGCTTGGTGCTTTAGAATATATAAGAGCTTAATTTCAACATTTCAAGCGTTATACTTGTTTTTTATACTAGATTCGATATGTCTGGCGAAATAGAAAAATACTTTGAAAATATATATATATATATATATATACCTGCGTCTGTTCTTACATTTATCGTACCGTAATTACAGTGTCTGTATAGAGGTGCAAATTAAAGAGAAAATAGTGACAACTACATTTATTTAGCACCTTAACGTGTGCACATCCGTTTACATCAGTCAAATACTTAATACTAACTCTTAATTCCCATGCAGACTTGGTGAATAGCCCAATGGTGGATTACAGGAGCCAGGAAGAAATTAATAAATGCATTTAAACACGCAATCTATTTAACCCTCTATTGCATGGCGTCCCATATTTGGCGCATACCGATTACCATTTTTTATAGCGGGCGCAAGAGGACCAGTGGAGAATGTGACACAGTTAGAGTAATCCTTATAGTTACGTGCACTAAATAAAAAAAGAAGCGCTCCCATCCCTAGAGCAGTATGAAATCTAGACATGAAATAGTTTTCACGGTGCACGTGCAAGCTCGGATCATGAACAACAGTGACTGCTATATTTTTCTTGCAACCATTTTCTCGTTGCAGCAGCAAAAAAAAAATATTTTGGCATATCTCGTCGCTTTGAACATTCATGCTCATTAAGGCTCTTCTCAATTCCGTTTTCCACTACGGTATATAGTCGGAAATCGGTATTTGCCATATTTGGCACAGTATGCATGTGAGTGATGAAATGTGCAATATGATGCCATCTATGTTTTGTTGCACAGTGCAAATACAAACAAAAAGAAATCCTCTGAGATCATGCAGCACAGCTCGTTTTTGCCAGATTTCAGTTGTGGCGGTAGGTTTTGAGATGCTTCACGAAAATATCGAGTGTCAGCAGCAGTACCTGGCAATTTTTTGTTATATTATTGGCGTGGATGCGCGAAAAAAATTATGTGAAGTCTAACCAGTGCACAGCGATATTTAGCTTTTACGATTTGTCGGCACTGACGCTCACAACCACAAGTCAGCGGTCGGAAATTCGGGCAGGAAAGTATAGCAAGGCGGCACCATGCGAAGAGCCAAACGTGTAAGCGGCCATCTTGCACGTAGATGTCGGCAGTCGGATGCACTAACCAAAATCTTCAATTATGCCTGAGCACAGGAAGCAATTGCTTTGCTTTATTCCACAAATGAAGGTAAAAAGACCGCAATCAGTGAGATTTTGTTTTTTCAGCCATGGCAGCAAGTTTGCTCGCCCACTTGCATAGTGTGCCATATTTGGCACAAACCTTTATCTTCATTAATACAGTCACAATAAATCTGAAAATTTTTGTACATGTTATTCTTCATGTAGTTAATGATAAAAAATGATCAAATAATTTTTCAATTGATTTTCTCATAATTCATGCAATAGAGGGTTAATCACTTCAGGGTTTTTCAAAAACCATCTAGCAATCAAATAAATCAGTCGTTCGAAATTTCGCGGATATGAAAATATTTCAGAAATGGGAGAGAAAAGAGCCACTTAAATAATAAAATGATGACAGTGTGAAAGGGCTGTGTTATCTATTTTAGTGGTGTTATTACTCGAATTATTTCTTTTATAAATTCATGAATTTCGCCAGGAAAACCTAATCTATATATACGGTGGCTAGAGGTGGCCGTATAGGCAAGGATCATATGAATGACGCGTGCACCGCATATGTTCTGTTTTTAACTTTGTGCAGTCGAAATCCTCTTATTAGATACTGCGTGGTCAATGCCCATCGTAGATGTAAGCCAGTTATTGAGGCACCAATACCGACAGAAAAAAAAACCAAAGAAAAAAGCAATGACACCATCACTACCTACAACTTAAGTGACAAGACAACAGTGACGGCAACAACAACGACGACGACAGTGACGACGACTAATACTAAGAGACTTAAATCTCTTTGAAGTTCTCAGGATTCAGTTTCCTAAAAATACTACATGCTGAGGCTATTGCTCTCTTGAGCCGTAATATGAACTCATTGCTGGAAGGTTCGCACTTATCCTTTAATGAACGTTAGTGAAAAGATCTGGCGAACGGGGGGGGGGGGGGGGGCAGTAAGTCGGTTGAAGGCAGAATGACGCTACGCAAGCCAGCACGGAGAAACCGGATGGTTTCAGAAGAGAGCTGTTATATACGGCAGTTCCTGAATGAAATTGTCTGAAGCGTCGCATATAGCAGACACACTGCCCATTCTTTCCTGTCTTTTGGTCTTTCGGCCGTTTTGATTTCTTCGCAAGTCGAATCACATCGAGACATCATTGC
>JALIZH010016742.1:0-27059 GCA_030522465.1 Rhipicephalus appendiculatus
GCTGTAGGTCCGAAAAATTTTCTTCACATACTAAGGATAGTTTGTATTGAGAAAAAAATTATTACTTTGCAGTTTTGATGTTCTCTTAAGAAAAAAATCGCGAAATCGACACAAAGCTCAATAATGCTCACATTTAAGATTTTTTTTCCTTGGCTAGTATAAACGCCAGACTTCCCAAAGTTTTTAAAAACATTGCCATATGTTTGGTGAACAAGTGTGCTGAACGAAATACCTGAGAGTGACTTCAAACGTTAACCAGATATGTTCAACTGAGGACATGTCTCTCAAAATGCCATATTTTGAAGATCATTTAAAAAAAAACACCATCTTCGATTTTCTTTAAACTCTCCAGAATTAAAGCCAAGCACGTGTTCTAACTTCAATCTGTAAAAACATGTTGCATTATTTTTGTGAGGTCGGAACTACGAAGCACGAAAAGTGGCCAAATTGACGTATACTGAGTAACCACAACATTGAGCGAGCATGGAGCAATAGTTGCCATTATCGTTATTTTTAGGTCGCGAATGTCTTCTGTGGATTGACGGATTGTCAGGAATAAAACAGGAACAGTTGGTTTTGAAGAGGAAAATATTACTGCATTTTTTTTACGCAAATCACAAAAACTTCTACACGGGTCCCAGCCACTGAGCATGCCGCGATAATGAGTCGCACTCTTCGCAGGGAATCGCTTTCAAAATTTTTCGCGCATGTGAGCCTGCGTACGCCTCATAAAGGAGGTGGCTGGAGAGGATCCACCGCTTGATATTTATCGCTTCGCATGGCACATTGGTAATGAGATAACGCAGACGGTGCGTGTCGGCACAAGCGGCGCTTCTGCAGCACGACTGCGCTCACCCGGTCTCTCAGAAAATGGCGTAAAGAAGAAACAGCTCAACTCGCTTAAGAAAGGTCGAAGTAATAAGAGAACGTCGGCTTTCACTTCCGTTCGTCGTCGACAACCCGACAGTCCTCTGCTGGTGAACGAACGTGAGTGCGCGTGCGCGTATTACACTCCCCTGATATTGATGGCCACGTTGTGGAGCTCAGAGCGAGCGTTTTGCGCTGACTACCGAAAGAGGCATACGAAGAAGATTGCCTACAAGTGGAACTTTCGATGTGTGAAAGATTTTAATGTCGCCTTACTAAGAAAGCGCATGCCAGAAAAAGCCTCATCCATCAGAGAAACCGACATTTTGTGCCAGAGCTGTTTCAACCGCTTGAAACAGATCGCCGTAGAGTCTCCAGATGCATCTCAGTCTGACGCAGATTTTATTCCCGAACAAACTGCTGTCGAAGAGCTAAACTTACTCGTTAAGACAACCGACGTGACAACTCTGAAAATTCCGGCGAAAGTGAAAGCGCAATGCCCAGTGTCTTACGCCAAGCGTAAGATAGCGGAGATCGAGGGCGCTATCTCCAGGAAAATTTCTGCTGTCCTTACAATAGCATACGCCACTACAGAGGAACCTGGTCCTTCAGGGGAAACCTGTAACACGTGTCGCGAGTGGCTGCGCAACCGAAAGCACACATTCGATACCTGCGAATCATACTATGAACGCTGCCGCCTCCTGACATTGCTCCCTGTGAACCTTTCTCATCAAGAAATTCAAGAAATGATTCCATCCGCAACTCGGCACCTCATTCGGAAATCTAGAAAATACAGACACTCGGGTGTGGTCAAATCCGAACCTCTAAACCAGATCGAAGCTGAAGCCAGAAAACATACAGGCAGCAGTGAAATACTATATTGACGATGAGCTCAACTCCACCCAACAAAGCCCAAACAAGAAAGATCTAAAGGACAGAAATTTGAGTACGTTTCCAAACGCCTGATGACCAGGTACATTCGGGAAACATTTCGTCAACAGCGGCTCACCCTGACACAGGGATCGAGCTCACGAAGTTCTCCTTGAGGCCGAAATGGGTTGTGTGCACAAGGTTGCTTCACCAGGAGCAAGATACGCACAAGTGCTTCAGTGACGTTTGTGACTGTCAATGAATGCTTGTTTGTGTGTGTGCTGTGTTATGTGCTATCTTTCTCTTTCCAATCTTTCCCCTCCCTCTTTCAATCTCCCCCATCCCCTTCCCACGTGCAGGGTAGCAAACCGGTTATCCTGGACTGGTTAACCTCCCTGCCTTTCCTTCTCTACCATTTCTTCTCTTGTGACTGTCTAACTTGTCTGACTATGACTTGTGACTATGACTCCCTGTGTATACAATAGGGGTAAATAAACAGTTCCTTCCGAGAGCTCGACTTGACTGCATTTCTGGAAATCTTGCGGTTAGTCCTTTCGCCAGGACCAAATTTGCGACGCGTGCACGCACGCAAATGAACAAATTTGCACTTTAAGGCAACTCTGTCAAGCTTTTGTCCCTCGAGCACAACAGATCACATTCAGGGCCTAAAAATAACGATAATGGCAACCATTGCTCCATGCTCGCTAAATGTTGGTTACTCACTATCCGTCAATTTGGCCACTTTTCGTGCTTCGTAGTTCCGACCTCACAAAAATAATGCAACATGTTTTTTACAGATTAAGTTAGAACACGTTCTTGGCTTTAATTCTGGAGAGTTTAAAGAAAATCAAAGATGGTGTTTTTTTTTAATGATCTTCAAAATATTGCATTTTGAGAGACATGTCCTCAGTTGAACATTTCTGGTTAATGTTTGAAGCCACTCTCAGGTATTTCGTTCAACACACTTGTTCATCAAACATGTGGCAATGTTTTTAAAAACTTTGGGAAGTCTGGCGTTTATACTTGCCAAGGAAAAAAATCTTAAATGTGAGCATTATTAAGCTTTGTGTCGATTTCGCGAATTTTTTTCTTAACAGAACTACATCAAAACTGGAAAGTAATAATTTTTTTCTCAACAAAAACTATCCTTAGTATGTGGAGAAAATATTTCGGACCTACAGCTACAATAGTGTTTTTGTAGCGTCTCATCGAAATCCCATTTTCGCGAAATCCGAAAGAGGCGGTGGCGGCTCAGTGGAGACTTGTGATTTTTTTTAAAGAAAGTGAAATTTTTTCTCGCGAAACCAAAAGTGGTTTTGTGGTCCTGGGGGACTCGGAAAACAAAATATATTTTTTTCGGCGAAATTAAAGGGGGGTCGGTGAACATGCACCGACGTTCTTATCTGAACGCAGCCTGATACATTTACTTTTTTCTGTGTGTGCGCGTCCCCGTATCCATGGGGTTTCTGTATATAAAAATTTCATGGAGTCAATATCCAATTATGCAAATAGCCTTCGCCATAACATCTGATGTACATATATACTTGCATGCTCGTGGACTTATCCATATTATGTATATACATCGTCATGTGCATACATTGTGTATAGTGATTAGTGTGTGTGTTAGTCCATAATAGCTTTTGTTAGGACGTGCTGTGGACTTGGACATATCCGTAATTATGTTTGATGTACATTGTGCTTAGTCGTTTGTGTTTGTTAGCTACTGTCCTTGTTGTATAGGCATGTTTTTCAAGTGTTCACGTACTTCGTTGGAATACACTTATTTTAAACCAAAATTTCTCCGTTTAAGTATCCCAAGAAAGACTATCGTCTTTAAAAACCGACTGCTCGCGCTGCACAACCGTTCACTGGCCACCCCGTATATGTGGCACTGGATCTTGACCTGCAAGGTGGTGCCGGTGGCAGATTTCTCGTGTGGTCACCTAGCTGCATCCGTCAACGCAACCACTACCAATACATCTATAGTTATCCCGGCACTTGACCTGAAACCTCTCTTGAAACGAAAGCTCAGGGCCTATTGGCATGGCAGGTGGGATACGCACACAGAAAATAAACTGCACGTTATTAAGCCGCAGCATGGTCATTGGCCGCCATTATCAAAATCACGCCGCACAGAAGTTACACTTACAAGGCTAAGGACAAGACACACACATACACACTGTGTGCTGTGTGTGTGTCTTACAACCTTTCGTCTTTCATTCTCACTACACACATTTGACGTGAATTTCATGGTTTTTATACTATGTTTTACCCGCCTTAGCGGGAGGAATTTAAGGCCCTTATACAGCCACTTATTATAATCGTTGTTCAGGTCTCTCGTCCCATGACCTGGCGCTCTTTGGCCATCAAATGGCCCTTGCGCCGCAAAACACCACACATCATAAACTCTTGAATCTACCTCCCCTCCCCCCAACTCCGTCCGTGCAGCGGAGCCGCCGATCCGATGAACCCCGCGCCGTTGACGCGCCGCCGGAGGTGGAAACACCGGCGCGCCGCCGCCGGCGATTTCGAGACCAGCGCAAAGGTCTACTTTGGATACGTGCTGCTAAGCCATCACGCCTCGCCTGGACACATTTAATATATCGGTACACTGTGTCGCTTCCCTTAGATGTGGCTGAAAAAAGAAGCAACATTACGGGATAGCGATGCATTTAGCCGTGATTTGCGCGAACGAGGCTTTGTTTCGAATATTTCGTGCTCTCTATCGAGAGGAAGCCAACCAATTTCTATTAATTCAACGTGTCAATGCCTTGTGGTAGCGGGGATATGACAGTAGCGGCCGTATGTACTGAGCTATGCAATGGATGAGATAGTCCAGGCAGTCGGTGCTTCGTACCGCAGAAACGAACTGCGCGGCGGCCGAACGCCGACCGTATTGGTAAACACGAAGCGACGAACTACGATGCCTCGATTCAGCGGTACTGACAGCCTTCCTGCCTCAATGAAGCTCATGAAACCAGTCATTTTAATCCTCCATAGCATTAATTTATCTATTGCTTCCTCTGCACGTTGGACCTGGCAAAGTAAAAAAAAAGCCCCCCACCTCCCCGAAGGGAAATCGTGAGGAAATGCGAATGCATTTCGCGCGCGCTTCCTCCATTTATATATGGTGGTTGTGGTTTGAAGAAGGAAAAGGCGCCTAATTTCTGCAGCCCGGTCGGGAGCACGGCGCAGCGCCTTTTTTTTTTTTTTGCTTTTTTCTTGTTTTTTAAATTTTTTTATTTATTAAAAAAAATTTTTTTTTTCATATATAGCTCCGCCGCAGACCGCTTTTAGTTAACGCGCACGCTGCGAATTTTTATTGTTCAACAACGCACAGGAGAAATTTCCCACCGGCACCACCTTGGAGGTCAAGATTCATTGCCATATATACGGGGTGGCCAGTGAACGGTTGTGCAGCGCGAGCAGTCGGTTTTTTCAACCAAGAAACTCGCTAGCAGACGCTGCCTGTGTCGGCGTCGCCAGGCGAGAGAGGGAGAGGGGGGGAGCGTAGGAGAGGAGAGAGAGGTGGGGTGCGCATGCGCAGTGGGAGTGTGGACGCTGCGGGCAGAGATGCCTAGAGAAGAGAGGGGGGAGCGTAGGAGAGAAGAAGAGAGGTGGGACGCGCATGCGCAGTGGGAGTGTGGACGGCGCGGGCAGGGATGCCTAGAGGAGAGAGGGGGGAGCGTAGCAGGGGAGAGAGGAGGGGAGGCGCATGCGCAGTGAGGGTGTGGTTGCCGCGGGGGAGGGATGCCTAGGGGAGAGAGGGAGAGAGGAGGTTTTTTATCTTTATTTTTTTTTTGAAAGGGTTTGCGCATGCGCAGTAAGGGCGGTCACGCCGTACACCACCACCACCGGATTAAGCTTCGCCATAAGATGCTTCACATCTAACACCTGCCGGCGCGCACACCTCCTCAACCTATCCTCCTACTCCTCCTCCGCGGACAACGCCAACGCCAACGCCGGATGCCTGACATAGCCCGACTATGAAATGCATTCGCATTTAAAAAATTCCCTTCGAGACACTCCGCACCACCAGCACACAGGTCTGGTGCGTTGGTGGTGCGCACCAGACATGATATACGCCGAAGGGTTTTCCGGCGCCATCTTGCACCTAATGAGCGTCTGCCACCGGAAAATGCCCCATCAAAGTCTTCTACCCTTTTATTTCCTTTGTGAGCAATCGAGCATACTTTGATGAGCGTTCTTACTCGGTGCTGCCTTCGCGTCCAGTTCCAGTGTTCCCTGAATACCCGTTCCGAGCGTTACTGAGTTTGGGGTCCGGTAGTGATCCCGGGGCAAGCGTTTGACGCTGGTCGCTTTCTGTAGGTGCTCACTGTCGTTCAAAAACATAAGCTCTGGATGCCTCGTCAAACTCTAAATCTGACCATCGAAGTTAAGACGATTGATGCAATCTCATCATTACGTGGCGACACGATGATGACATAATGATGGCGTCAGAAAATTTGGAGACCTGTGACGCTATGATGACATCATAAGGTGACGTCATATAATTTCTTGTATCAAGAACGTTGACGCTAACGCCGCAGGTCACTCTTCGCGTTTGAACAGGCATCAAACACACTTGTCAAGCGGGCCAGTAAACTGCACTTTATGACGCAACGCTTCGGAACCACGAGTGACATTTTTGGGATTCGCGTTGCTTAACGAAGACGAAATGTCAATAGGCTGCGAGCGCGTTTTGCGAAGATGTGAAACTTAATGAAGATGATTCTTGCACGTTGAATTACAAATAAAAGCAAACTTATTTGTTTCGCACCCAAAAATTGCAGCTGTTTTCTATACAAGCGTTGCCAGTAAATACTGGCCGAGATGCAGGAAAGTGCGTTCATGGAACGCACTCAGCCCAGGAGTGTACTCTTCTGCAAGTGGCACTCCGCTTGCGTCCCTTTGGATTTGGTAAAGCGCGTTTTAACCTAAGTGTACTCACACTAAGCACACTTAACTTGCCCGCTTGACAGCGGTCTAGGGTTTTCGCCTGAAAAAAATTACACCATCTCCCGCTAAAGGGAACCATGTGTGGATGCGAAGCAGCGGGCGCTAACGCTTACACTGGCGGTGGCGTTGACGCTGGCGCTCATCGCGGCGTTGAGCAGGAGAGAAATCTGGGGAGGCGCAATCACGCAGTGATGGACCGGTGTTTCCTATTGGAACATGCCAATCGCTGCTAATGGGCAATGAGAGACAGAAGACTCCGATTGGACCCACAGACCCGCAGTCCGCTTTTAGTTAACGCGCACGCTGCGAATTTTTATCGTTCGACAATGCACAGGAGAAATCTCCCACCGGCACAACCTTGCAGGTCAAGATCCAGTGCCTATATATACGGGGTGGCCAGTGAACGGTTGTGCAGAGCGAGCAGTCGGTTTTTTCAATCAAGAAACTCGCTAGCAGACGCTGCCTGCGTCGGCGTTGAACGGTTGTGCAACGCGAGCAGTCGGTTTTTTCGATCAAGAAACTCGCTGCCTGCGTCGGCGTTGCGAGGCGAGAGAGGGGGAGTGTAGGAGAGGAGAGAGGGAGAGGGGACGCGCATGCGCAATGGGGGGTGTAAACTCCGTGGAAGGAATGCCCAGAGGAGAAAGAGGGGGGGATGCGTAGGAGAGGAGAAAGAGGGGGGAGGGGACGCGCATGCGCAATGGTTGTGTAAACGCCGCGGGAGGGATGCCTAGAGGAGAGAGAGGGGAGCGTAAGAGAGGAGGTGCGTGGAGAGGGTTCGCGCATGCGCAGTAAGGGTGGTCACGCCGCACACCACTACCACCACCATCGGATTGAACTTCGCCATAAGATGCTTCACATCTAAAAGAAATGTCATCATTAACCATGGTGTTCAGGCGATCATTTAAATGATCAGGGGATCATTTACATATGACAGTGTTTTTATACACACATTGGTTGCTTCAAGGTTCAAAAAACCGGCAGATCCCACAACTGTGGGAATCGATGTAATGCGAAGCAGTCAGCAAGGAGAAAATTTTGCTGTACATAATATCGATGTCATTATTTACATGTTAGGACCTGTCATTTGTGTTCGATATACAGTCACGTCCCGCAATACAAATTTTGGTGTATATCAAGCTAGCGAACTGGACGCAAGCGCAGGATGAGCGCGGCATGTAAATGGCATTGTAGATGACATGCATGCCAAGATTTTCATGTTACCACCTGCCACTTATGTTCGCTGTATCGTCACATCCCGCAATACCAATTGTGGTGTATATGAAGCTAGCGAACTGGACGAGAGCGCACCGTGAGCGTGGCACGTAAATGGAATTGTAGATGACATGCATGCCAAGATTTTCATGTTACCACCTGATACTTACGTTCGCTTAATTCGTTACCTCGAATCGCAGTGAGACGCGAGACCAATCTGCCTCCGTTTCACATGCGTTCGTATTCTCGCGCTTTGCGCATCGTGCAGAACGCCATCCGCGTTCCAGCGTTTAAATTGACGGACACTTTGTCCACTCCAAAGTGTGTTCCTCGAACGCCTGTGCCCACTGAGACGGGGTCGGTAAGAATGGAACGTGATGCATGCGTCTCCCTCCTTGCATGATTAGAGACACTGGGCACAGCGACGCTAGGAAAGCAAAGCGCAAGCGCTCTAGAATCCCTGACCGGCGTCCGTTTGCGCGCCCCGGCACCCACCTGGCGCCGTGCCAGGGCACGGCTGGACGGACGGACGGACGGACGGACGGACATGAGCATGAGACATTAAAGGCTTTCGCTTTAAAAATTTGGTGTATATCAAGCTAGCGAAACGGCCACGAGAGTTTCATGAGCTTGGTATGCAAGTCATGCTGCACATGACATATTATGATTTCCATATTACAACTTGTCATTTATGCTCCTCATACAGTCACGTCACTCAATGCCAAATTTGGTGTATATCAAACAAGCGAAACGGCCGCGAGCGTGCCATGAGCGTGGCATGCAAGTCATGTTGCACATGAGATGTCATGATTTCCATATGACCACTTGGCATTTATGTTCGTCATACAGTCACGTCACGCAATACCAAATTTGGTGTATATCAAGCTAGCGAAACGGCCGTCAGCGCTCCATGAGCGTGGCATGTAAATCATGTTGTACATGACATGCAGGTCATGATTTTCATATTACCAGCTGTCATTTATGTTGGTCATGCAGAAATGTCTCATCGTACCAATTTTTGGATATATGAAGTTAAGAAAACGGCCTCAGGAGCACTAAGGCCATGGCGTGTAAATCATACTTTTCGTGACAACGGTAGTCATGATTTTCATGATATGACCAGTCATTCATCTTTGTCATACAGTCATGTTATGCCATACCAATTTTGGTATAAATCCCGTTAACCATAAGGCCACGGAGAGCACAAAGTCGTAGGCGGCTAGATAGATAGATAGATACGCTCAAAGTCGCCGAAGTTCGCTAAGAAATGCTTCGCATTTAAAATTGGCAGGAGTCAAGGCAAGTTGGAAGCTTACGATAAAAAATTTATAAACAGGGTGTGCTGGAGCCTCCAGCACACAGGCACTCTTTACGAATTTTTCATTGCTTTAAGTTCGTTATATTAAAATATATGTAAGAAACTTCAAGCGTATTGGAATTATACCTTTTAGATGTCGTTATCCATTATATATACATTATACATAGTGTAAAGTTTTGCGGACCAACCAGAGAAAACACAGTGGCTTTTGAGGATATCGTATGTTCTCGGTGAATGGAGGTATTTGGCTCCACAGGCAGTACGAGTGCTAAGTTTAGCCCTGAACTGTCCAGGTTCGAGTAAACTGAATCGTTTACCCATTTGAAATGCGGAAGGATGTCTACGCCAATTCAACGAGGAAATTGTTCGTCCGTTCTTTGTTACGTTTGCTGATTGTCGCTACGAAGAACAACATTAGGGAGTCATTACACTCTTTTAATGGGGATGGCGAGCGAAGCTCTGCAGCAAAAGAATTTTTTTTTAGGGGGAGCCCGTTTCATTGATTATCGTCTAATTAACACTAAACGAGCCCCGCTCGATACGATGCCACGATTTACAGAAACGTGCACCGGTCGCTGCTGTGAAGCGTCGCTTGGGATTCGACAGACGCCACTTCAGCGAAGAGATTCACGTCTTAACACGACAGTGTTCAAGAACTGCTCTGGCAGAAATTCCGGTGTCGGCGTCGATGCGGTTGCTTTTGAGCGAAAATTTGAAACAGATGCAAATGAATAAATAACAAATATCTTCGCTCCGAGTGGCAATCCAGACCCAGGACTTCTGCGTACCAAGCAGATGTTCTGTTGTTCTGTCACAGAGCCCCGCCAACGCTTCAAAGTGTATCGAATGTCATGTAGTGCGGGGCGTCTCTTTAAGATATGTAATATTGCGTGGCAGAAGCCGATCTCAATTTGATACATCAGGTGCAATGGTGCGGAAGCTATGCAAGATGTTCGGTCAACAAGACGTGTGACTACGCTTGTCCCGCGCTAGGCTTTCTTGGTTGCAAACGCTCGTGCGAGCCGAGCACGAGAGCACGCGCATATCGTCGCGACGGGCTACAAATGAAACACCATGCGAAAACAAAGAGACGCTAAGTGATCAAGAAGAACTTATTGACAGCCGTACAGCGGGGCTTGTTTATCTTCGAGGCACAAAGCATATTCACTTATTACTGGGCTCAAAAATGCAAACAAATGATATCGTAGGCTGGGAAAGTCATTGAACTATTTCCTTAGTGCGAACGCATCTATCGCCAAGAAGTCTCGGCTAGCCTCCACAGCGTTTCACCTGATGTATGAAACGTAGTGTAGAACCTCACCAGGGGCGAAACATGTGAATTACGCAGCCAGTGGTTGGCCTAAAAAGGTGATCAAGTTAGGAGGCGCACACGCATAATTAAATCATCATTATCGGCAACAGCCTCAACAAAGTGCGCCGCTGCGTCGGTGCTCCTGTTGTCTTACGGACGCGTAGTGGGTAGTTCGCCAATTCGCAAAAATGCCCCCCACCTCCCCGAAGGGAATCGTGAGGAAATGCGAATGCTTTTCGCGCGCTTCACTCCATTTATATGGTGGTTGTGGTTCGAAGAAGGAAAAAGGCGCCTAATTTCTGCAGCCCGGTCGGGAGTACGGCGCAGCGCCTGTTTTTGTCACGCCGCGAGCGGTGCGGGGAGCGGCGCGCGGCCGCGCAAACCGCGGTGAGGAGGCGGAGCGCGCCCAGTCACGTGGGGTGTGACGTCGCTGCGCCGTTGCTACAGACGCTCCTCTCCGCTCCTCGCGCCGTTGCTAGGGGAGAGGAGGAGGAGCGCGGATGACGGCGGATTCAGGGTCGCTTATAAAGTGCATTCGCACTTAGAAGAACTATGGCTTAATGGACACTTCCCTACTGTAGTTACAGTAGCTATTGAAGGGTAGTTTCAAACGGATATTGCTACACGCACAGACCTTCGTTTCTATGCGGCGCGGTGTCCGCCAAGAAGCGAAGCAGGCTAGTGATTGAGAGGGCGATGCGAACAGGGCCCGATTACAGCTGTCACGTTCTACTTTTTAAATCGATGCTCAATTCTCCTCCAAGTTTTTAAGACGAAAGCATTTAATGTCTCATACTGGCGTCCGTCCTATCCCTGGAACGGTGCCAGCTGTGGCCTCTCGCCCTCACACTCTTTCAGCAATCACATAATGGCACAGCGGCGTTTGCAGAAAAAAAAATAAAAAAATGAAAATAATTGAAAAATGACAAAAAGAACAACAAAACATGGCATAGTAAGTCATATGGCCACATACATTCGCCGAACATACTTTAGAATTTACAAAGTGTCCATTTTGTTCCGTTGGAAGGGACGACGGTATAATTGCGGCTATCGGCCAATATGTTCCCTTGTTCAAGGAGGCAGGCTGTCGCAGAGTCCACCTAATCATGCTGCGCTCCCGCGGAGTGACTGTAGTAAGTATTGTCAGCTGATACATCGCTCTGGTCTGGTGAAATCATACTCGTAACACGAAAAGTAATTATCCCAACCGCACTTCGACTTGGTGAGCCTCATTGGGAATCGACTTAGGTAATTATGGGTGAGGATATCTATGGTGTAACATTAATTCGGCAATAGTGCTTTTTAGATTAAACAGCCATCAGTTTTACTTCCATGGAGCCAGACTTTTCGAGCATACGAGTATGGTTGTATGGCTGTATGGTCTTATAGTTGTTACATGTAGCCTGTCTATATTCTAACTGCTGAAAACAAACGAATATATTGGAGAAGAACGTTTAGACAGAATAAAGGGGACAACAGAAATATCAGTATGCCCATTTTGTAACGCTATTTGAGAGAAACACGTGAAGTCAATTCGCAGGCATAGTGCAGTCTATGGGGTATAAAGCGATGCATGGACTGTTTGAATTAGTTTTTAATACCTCCGTTTGCGATATCACGCAACTTATCTCCTTCAGCATCATAATATCTTCTTAATCTACACTAATGCTCACGGACGCTGGGTGCACGTAGTGTTATGCGACAATGTACCTAACACGTGCTGGCAGCGGCTGACGTTGGGCACTTTGAGCTTAGAGCACCGCGCCAATGCACAGGTGCACGATAAGAGCTCGGGTGGGAGTCTATCAACGCACGAAACAGAGTTCCTAAACTTCGACGAGGGTGAGGAGCTCGCCCTAATTAACGGCACATAGCTGTCGAGAATAACTGGAAGCGAACGTGTGGCGTGAGGCTTGTTTGCACTAAAGCCTAGAAGGCACCGAATCTCCCTCCGTGCAGCTTCCCGCCCATTCACGGTCTCAACTCCACTCGCTTGGTTCCACAACTCCCTTTCTCTTATCCCGCACTGAAACTTCGTTCCACGTAGCGCTTAACGAAGCAGGGGCCAATGCATTTGCAAAAATTACGCCACGCAGCTCAGAGAAGGACGATTCCCTGTGTAGGCCTGTAATCTTGAATGAAAATGAAATCTTGAGGCACGCTGAGTGCACTAACCTCGCGGCATCTCCTCCGCCCCTCAAGCATGATGATGTTTTTTCTTGATACTTCCATCTGTCTCTTTCAGCTAATTCGATTCAACATCCTGTCCGTTATACCGAAGAATGGTCCGAGCTCGATCATGGTGAACTAGGAAGGCAAAGAGACGCGGCTTTAGCCCTGTCAGTACAGTCACCGTTCGTTATTTTCGTATTGAATTAGTATTTTTATCGATGTTATGCTATTTTTTATTTAGATAAGTGAACGGCATTTGGAGTTATTAACCACACGCAAAGCTAATGGGTGGTGGCCATGTAGAAGGAGCGCTGATTCGTAAAATGAGGCATCCTGGCCCTGCAAGTCCAAACGAGCCGTGGCTGAAAGTTAAAATAGCTGACAGGCAGGAAAAAAATCATTGAAAAAGAAGTGAGATCAAATTTCCGTGTAAGAGATCAATTGAAGCTTTTCCGTTTGGCGTCATCTTGATTATAATTATCTATTGTAGAACGCAAACCACATTAGGGGACAATAAAACAGACTGTCAGTGTTAACGCGCCAAATGAAAAAAAATTTCTAAAGTTAGAAAGAGAGACAGAAGGTGCATTTTGTGTGGATGGTCGTTAAACACCCGGTCCCTCTTCCCTCGTCCGTATAATTCATGCTTTGTAATCGTCCTTTTATGTCATAATAAAAACTGATTGAAAGTATTTATGTGTGTGTTTGTATGTATGTATGTATGTATGTATGTATGTATGTATGTATGTATGTATGTATGTATGTATGTATGTATGTATGTATGTATGTATGTATGTATGTATGTATGTATGTATGTATGTATGTATGTATGTATTGTTTACCAGACTCCTACGACGATCTTTGTTGTCGTCAGGGCCTCACATCAAATGCGGGTTCATGATGTCAAAGCGTGAAGAAAAAAATAGATGATGTAGTGCTAAAAATTGAAAAATAAAACAACAAACATTGCAGTGCTAAAAAAGCATTGCAATATGACGCGCAAGTGGGCATGTCACGTGGTACATTTTTGCATTTCGCGGTCGTTTACAGTAAGCGAGAAAATACGGATACTCAATAGATACAAAACAGATGCAAAGTTAGAAACTGTCTAATCGGACGTTTTGCAAACCGATCTACGACTTCATCATTAGAATTTTCTACCTGGCTTTGTTACTTCACAAGTTAATATTCATTCTCACCCAATTAAATAATTGAGAAGAGCACAGGAATAGTGTGGCTTACTTCATGCATTAGTCAGCAACATGCCTTTGGTCGCGTCGTCGTAAAGTGCGCTGGCATATTCTTATTTTTAAACTCTGGCTTGAGTTAGCTGGGGCACCCTGTATATCGGCGTCTTGTTCCGGTGCTATGATTCGACACTGTCTTGATTTCTCCCCTAGTGCGTAATTCCTACTTTGCTCTTTAGAACCTCCTGAGTATCTCGTGTCGCTTTCGTTTGACGGATAGCGCAGCTTTCAATACTGGCAGCCTATACCGCCCGCCGAACGATAGCTCACCGTCTCTAGAATAGCTGGGAGAAAACAAAATCACAGCATATCCACGAAGTGAATGATGGTGAGTGGGCGAAGCTCGGGGGGATCATTCGGGTAACCGTGAATCCCCCCCGTACATTGCCCACTCGATCATGCAAAAACGTGACAACACGTGTCACGTCTTTGCATGATCCTGGGTGTTCGATCGTGAGCTGGGCACGAGCGTCACCGACTTGTGTTCCGGGCGCTCCCAGCCTCAGCGACAACGCCAGTTCGCGTTCCACGACAGAGGAATACGATGCCACCTACTCAGACGCCGAAGTCCACACCAGTGCTCGACGCAACGCCTCGCCTCCGCATGCATCGCCACAGAACGCTGTTGTGAGTTGTGAAAGCCACGCGTCCTTGGCTATGGGTTGTGCCGCCGTGAGTACCGGAGCCGCCGCATGCTCCGCGACGCGGTGCTCCGGGAAGCGGTGCTCGACTCCGAGTACCGCCTCGGCCCGACAATCCCAATTATAACAGCGCCATCTATCCTCTTTAATCGTCAACTATACGAAAACCACTAACGCCATCTAGTGATATTATTTCCAATGACATATACACACAACGCCAACTAGTGAGCAATTCTTAAAACTAGAGCTGGCTACATACATACATACATACTACTACTACTACTACTACTACGACTACAGAGGAGCGAGCGACCCACACCCTTAGGAGCTTCGCCCCTAAAAAGCTGCCCACACGGCGCTGGTGCAGATTTCCTATTGCCTCTTTTCGATAGAGGACGAGTCTTTTTCTGGAAACTTGATTAGTATAGCCTCTCCCTCTATCCACGGCCGAAAAAATGAAGAACCTAGGAATCTCACGTGCAAGACATTCACCACCTTCCTGAGAACGCCAGCATTCAACTAACAAGATCAGTCAAATGTTGCCCAGGCAAATCTTCGCCTGGGCAACAGACGCGTTCATGTATATTATGCCGTTGACTGTACAAAAACAGCGTTCTTGACCGAGTAAAGAGTACGTTTCACCCGCTTGGACTTACGAACGTGAGACGCCCGCTCGTGGCCGGTCGTGGCCAAGAATCACGGTGTACCAAGAATTCTGCTACCCGTAGATGCCTTCGCGTCCCCGAACAAAATAACGTCAGCGTCTCCAGAAAGTTCTTGCGTCTCTAAAAAAAGGAAAACGACGATGCCGACCCTGTATTCACCGAAATTAAGGAAATAATATCCTGCCTATGCGTTCCATATCTAATCGCGCAGCTCCTGCTCGGCAGTGCCCTTCTTCAAAATAAAAATGACCGCTCCAATAAAGCTACTTCTTGCGTTTCTTCGTAATAAAGAATATCTTATTGCTTCCCCCCCCCCCAAAAAAAAAAAAACAAACAAATTACTTTATGCTGCTCGCTTTACACACGGGCTTGAACCACTGGCAGATTATCCTTTAAAATGGCATTTGCAGAAGAGCACAGCAATGATTCCACGTATATTTTCCTTCACTGCTGCATCCATAAATATATCAATGATTGTCATAGCTTTCGGTTAAAACTATATATAAGTTCTTACTTATAACACTATTTCGGAAATAACATCATAAACCTTGGATGTTCGTGCGAAAGCGTACATGTTGGATGCGCTTACGAAAGCGAAATCTAAATCGCCCGCAAGGAGACTATTTTGGCGTAGCAACACATGTGCAGAAGCCCCGCCCACGTAGCTTTGGCTGTTAGTGTATAGTAAGTTTATCGACAGCATAAAGCCCCACTGCCCTCACTGCGACGAGAGACGATGCACATTATCGCATATGCTCTGGCAATGCACGGCGCTGCGCGATAGGGAGCCTCTCAGCACAGAGGACGCCTGGAGGACGGCAATCAACAGCTCGGACCGGGAGGTCCAAATCCGGGCTGTCCAGAGGGCCCGCAGTGTGGCGGAGGGGCTTGCCCTTCCTGTGCCCACGTGGGTGCGGCCCGCAGCCGACCATCCCTCCTGAGGGGAATCGGCTCTTCAGGACATTTTATAAATAAAGTTCATTGACTGACTGACTGACTGCTGGCACAGAAAGTGGTGGCGAGTTATAGCTAGGGGCCGGAGACTTCGACTAATTTCTGTATTGGAAATAAAGCGTCCGCTATTGTTTTAGTAGGAAGCGAAAATTCAGGAACTTTCGCATGTGTAGCATTATCTTTCCAACCTACATATGAATGAAGTAATGTTATGCAATTATGTGTAGAAATAAAATGTGTCCTTGGCTATTTTCTTTTTTTAACACCCTATATATTTATCCAGACGCTGCATTCGTTGCGCCGACGGGCGGCGCTTTCGCTCTTATCTCTTCTGCTGCCATTTTCACTGTGCACGTGTAGAATATTTTAGAATGCCTTGAAGGTAAAAGTTTCGCTGTTTGTGAGTGCGCACACGCTCAAAATGTCGGTGAAACTAGGAAAAGCACACAAAGCGTGCTGCGCTGCTTATTGGTGTGACAACTCGGGAAGAAACAGCGCAGCAAAATTTTTCCACTTCCCAGCGGACGAAAGGTAAGCACAATTTTTGTTCGGTACGAAGAAGCAAGTGCTATCCTTATCAAAACAGCTACAGGGCAAACCGAAAATTTTCTGTTGTTGCTACTTTACAGCGATTTTTTTTTTTGTTTGGCACTGCGCATTTTTCAGTAATCTTGTAAGCATGTAAAGCTACTTTTGGACACTTTCTCGTGAACCGATTGATGCCAGCTGACGCACACACGGAAATTTCGCTTCGGTATCGGTATTGTTAGCGGTTAACCTTTTTTTAACCTTTTTTTTCTTCGAACATAAATCATGCAAAGTATGTTCGCCGAATGCGCTTCTTCGACGAACAGGTTCGGCTCAGGAGCATTCCCACGACCAGTTCCTTGTAGTGACATTGCCACATATGAATGTTTAAGAAAGAAGCCCCGAAAATCATTAACGTAGCAGTCACTGATTGCATTCCGTGTTACGAGAAGTTCGTGTTCCCTGCACTAAGGCCGAGCTGCGCTTCGCAGTTGAAACTGTGACACATTCTTTTCTCCCTTTTTCGCCCTCTCTATATTTGTGTCGCTTTTACGTGTTGTTTATTGGTATTCCATGGTGGTATTTGTTTCGTTTTTAGGTGTGAAGTACGGCGGAATTACGCGAAAAGGGCAGACCTCGCGGGACACACACGGGAGCAAATGTATACATGGGCTACCGCCCCTTCTCGGACCACTTCGCAGAAAGTGCCTACGCGAACCCTGCCAAAACACGGCTCTTGTTCACGGCTGTTCCCACTGTTACAGTGGAAGTGGGGTCGCCGATCGACGAGGGTAACAAACACAATTTATTAGTTGTTGCGAATACGTGTGTTTTTGTAGTTCGTTTTCGCGCACTTTATCGCCTGATGCATAATTCGCATTCCACATTTAAGCATGAGTTCAAGGCGTGTCCTTTACATCGGATTTCATGCTACCACCTTAATGTTCGATTGCCTTCCTTCGCTACCAACTTAAACGAGACTGACATCTACCTTATCTTCAAGGACCCTCCCGGGCAAAAGCCACGGCTGCTTCGGCTCAAAACCACCCTGGGCAAAAGAACGTTGCCCAGGTGGCAGGTATACGCAGAGGCCGACTTGTTGATTTTGAGGATTAAGGAATGGGGCGCGTATCATTGCTTTGTGTAGAACTAGTATACAGGCTACGGCGCAAAACCGAGTAGCACGGAGCGCTTCTTTCTGTCTTTCTTTTTTTAGGGGCGAAGTTCCTTAAAGCGGCACCCGTTCGTCCCTCGTCGTTGTCGTAGTCGTAGTGCGTAACAAGTGTTACGCTTTGACCTCCAAGGTGGTGCCGGTGGGAGATTTCTCCTGTGCGTTGTTGAACAATAAAAAATTCGCAGCGTGCGCGTTAACTAAAAGCCGAATTATTCTGTCTCTCATTCCCCATTAGCAGCCATTGGCATGTTCCAGTAGGAAACGTTAAAAAAAAAAGCCGACTTCTGCTGTCTCTCATTCCCAGTAGCAGCCATTGTTTACCTCCAAGGTAGTGCCTGGTGAGATTTCTCCTGTGCGTGATTAAACAATAAAAATTTTGTTCAAAACGCCGTTGATTGATGAAATAAACCAACGAAAGACGCCAGATGTTTTCTAAAAGCGGTACGAAAAGACGCCAGATGTTTCTAAAGCAAAACGAAAAGACGCCAGCTGCTTAACGAAAGACGCCAGGTGTTTTCTAAAGCAATGGTTTTATAATCAAAACCATATCGCGATACAGGTTTGTAGTTGACGATGCTCGTTGCCGTCGGTGTGTGCTCGTATGGATAAGGATGCCGCTGCAACCAGTGCAAGAACCACTTAGCTTACATTTCACCGACCACAAAGCGGTCATAATGAAAGGACAACGGAAACCAGCAATAAAAGTTTGATAAAACATTTAATCAATCGTTTCACGTCATTTTTATCGGGCGAATTAACGGAAGAAATTTCACGGTTTAACCGATGATTACTTCCAGGAGCTTCGCCCAATCTCATCATCATTCACCACGTGGATCTGCCGTCAATTTCTTTTAAAGACGATAGGATACTTCAGTTTAGAAAAAGTTTATTTCATCGTGGTACGTAACCAACAATTAGAAATAGCGTATATACAAGGACAGTAATGAACACACAAACGACTAAGCACAATATACATGAAACGTTATCACAAGAATGTCCAAGTCCACAGGATGTCCCGTAACACATGCTACTATGGACTAACACACACACTTATCACAACATACACAATTTACATGACGATAATTTGCATGATGATATATGTACACAATATACATAACTTCAGAAGCACGCAAGTATATATGTACATCGGATGTTGTGGCGCAGGCTATTTACATAATTGTGAAGTGATGGCATGAAATTTTTATATACAAGAACCCACACGGATACGGGGACAACACCTACCGACATATAAACACACACAAAAAGGTAAATACATACACATTATGTACATGTGGCAACCCCTATCTAATGACCTGGCTACAAGAACCAGGCCAGATGAAAAAGCAGTTGCACACGTCCATTGACCACCGACAGGAAGCGGCATGACCACTGCCGTAGGAATTCCTCTTCCCCGAGGAAGAACAATTCCTCTGACAAGAAAGACAAAAGCTCCGAGTACAAGCGTTCGAAAATCGGATACAAAGTTCGGCGACGGTGACCCGCTGCAACGGCCTCACATCTGTTACGCCACAAACAAAAAGCTCCCGCGGCAATTAGAAGGCGTGCGAAGCGACCACGTGAGCAACGCCCAGAAGTGACGAAACGATTAACTCCTAGGCCACGGAAACCTGCGTTCACGGCTCTCCAAAATACCCTTGCAATTACGCATTGCTGTAGCACATGCTGGTTTGACTCTTGTAGTGGGCAATTAGGGCAAGTGGAAGATGGGACCATGCCCCACCTCTCTAGTCTGTCTCGTGTTGGGAGTACTCGCCATCCCAGGCGCCACATAAAGTCGCGGAGATGGCCAGGCAGAAAGGATGCCGTTATAGCGCCCCACGAGACACGACTAGAACGTGCTAGACGGGCTGGTGGAACCATAGGGAGCAGCAGGGCCGCCGTTATATCTACCACTCGGTTTTCTAGGATATCTACATCAGGACAGACCTGCTGTGCGTGACGGTAAAATGCTACAGCCGTGGAGTAAAATGCAGGTACGTCAAGAACATGCGGCGCGGAATTAAGTCGTGCTTCCGGTAACAAATAGCGTATCTTAGTGCCTAAGAAGTAGCAGGCAAGATCACGCGCGGGGCACTGATCACCGTGTAGCAAGCGAAGCAAGAATCGTAGAGCAAGCAATCCGACAGCGAACAGACACGGATGGGAATGCGAATCCGCCTCTGTTGCGTGGTTGCCCCAACGCAGCACGACAAACCAGCTCAGTTCCACCCGACCAGAAAAATGAGCCGAGAAGGGATTGCATCGACCTAGTTACTCGCAATGGGGGTTGTACAACATGACAAACGTACCATGCACGGCCGCAAAATACAGTCTGCGCTAAGTACCTTCTTTCCAATAGAGGTAAATCGTACTGTTGCGCTTCCTGAACATGCCGTTTTAGATCTTCGAGTATTGAAACCCACACGGACGCTGATATGCCGTAGTAAGTATAATCGACCCCCCAAAATGCGAATAGAGTCGCTTTTTTGAAGACGGAAAAAAGAACTTAGGCAGGTGTCTGGGGAACCAATGAACAAATATCGACATTTTGAAAAATTTAACGCCGCACCTGAAATATCTCCATACTCAGCAAAAAGCCGTAGGCTACGAGACAGAGTGTCCTCATTCTTCAAATACAATGTGATATCATCGGCGACAGCTGTCACCTTCACCGTACCACTTCCAGGCAGTGGGAGGCCTCGGACGTATGGAATCAATGAGCAGTGAGCGCAGGAATGGTTCGAAGACTAAGCACAAAAAGCATTGGAGATAGAGGACAACCTTGGCGCACTCCGCGGGTAACAGGAAATGGGGCACTTTCATAGCCATCAAGAAACAATGAGCTGTGTATATTTCTGTATGCGTTTCTGAGAAGCTCAACAAAGTTTTGCGAGAAGCCAAACGCCGCCATTACGCGAAATATGTAGCTGTGCTCAAGGCGATCGAAAGCCTTTTCTTGATCAAGGGAAACCAAGAGCCCACGTGCTGATCTCGCTATCGTGTACGCAATGATGTCACGCGTAACAAAGGAGAGACTATGAATCTCTCTTCCAGGGATCGAGCACGCCTGATGATGTCCTATTAAGGAAGGCATCAGGCTTCTCAATCGCCGAGTGACAACTGCTGCAAATGTTTTGTAATCGACGTTGAGAAGCGTAATTGGTCTCCATTCCTCCGGGCGAACTGACAATGGGTCATGTTTAGGAATTAACACAATGCGACCATCGCGAAAAACTACCCGGGAAATCAAAGTCCTCAAAGCAGCGGCAAATAACAGAGGTGAAAGTGGCACCAATGTCTTCCCAAAAGGTTAAATAAAACTCAACGGGCAACCCGTCCGGCCCAGGAGCCGAACCACGCTTCATAGAAGACAATGCCTCTTTCACCTCATCAGCTGATGGACTTGCGCAAAGTTGTGCAGCTACCTCTGGTGGAACCTGAGGCAAACCACTAAGCATTGTTAATGTCTCAGTGGTACCACTGTGCACTGACAAAGTCGTACGAGCCATGTTTTCAAAATGACTTAAGAAGAGAGATCGATCACGCGCAGGTGGCGACGCAACGGGAAGGGCGCTGGCGGCTTGGGTAATCAACGGACTCGACTGTCTGAGAAGTGAGCTTCTCGCAAAGCGCATAACTTCGGGGTGAGCACATGGACTACGTCTGCAACGCCAAGCAGCCGCCGACAACGACGATGCTGCAATAAGGCGCTGGAAACGACTCCGTAGATCTCGCTGCCATGCGCGCATCAAAGGAGTTGGTCGATCGACCCGAAGAGCAATGCGTAGGCTTTGTGGCAGTGTCTGCTAGCTCTTCCGACATACGCCGTCTCAAAGCACGCCCTTCAACTGAGCAGTGAAGACGCCACTGCACCTTAAGCGCGTCCCACGATTCTGGACCGGATCCCAGAAGGGAGGCGCGCAAGGCTCTAGACAAACTGGAGCGCGAACGCGCGTCATGCAGAACGCGAATGTCAAGGCGCCATGGTCTCACTGACGAAGAAAAAGGAAAGCAAGCCTCGAGCGTTACTGGTCGATGATCAGAGACATAAACAGGGGATGATGGTAATGGTGACACATAGCAACGCGACACATAAGAAGTTAGCGCACTTGGCACGTAGAAGCGATCCAACCTACTGGACGATGAGCCACGCCGCCAAGTCCAGGCACATTGTGATCCATGTACGAGTCTGTACGCATCTATTAAAGAAAAGTGCTGGACAAGGCCGACGCAGCTCGCGTGCGTTCCAGTCAGGTCGACCCCATCCCGGGCCCTGCACGTCAGCTCGCGTATCTAATACACAGTTAAAATCTCCGGTGAGTATGACATGCCGACCGTCAAGAAAATACACGTCCAGGTCACGGAAAAAATCATTAGAATTGGCTGCTTGGGCTGGCCCATAGATACATAGAATGCGTAACCTGAATGACGATAGGACGCAGTCGAAAGCCAGTACCCGACCTAGCCCATCATAGAAAACGTGGTGATCTCGCAAGAGAGTTCGGTTAAAAATAATAATTCCAACTCCGCTGAAGCGAGATGTCGCGAAAGAAAAGTAACAGTCCAAGTTGAATGCGCGCTTAAATGCATGAACGTGGCCAATAGTAAAAAAGTTTGTTTCTTGTAAACAAAGAATATCACAATGTTCTGCGCGCGCTACGCTGATAACTTCGGCTTGTTTTACTGGGTTGCGGAATCCTTGAACATTTAAAGAAATAATTTTTAGGGTGTCGGCCATATTGAAATAATAATGAGTAACCTTACTGACCTGGTCGTGTAGTTCAATTCGGCGCCCCGGTGTCCGGGGGGACATGCAGTGCACACGTCACACAACACATTTCGGCCCTCTAGAAGAGGGCTCGAGGTTTCTTCGGCTGCTGGGACTCGGAGCGGCTATCCTGGGAGCCGTCCGAGCTGGTGCCAGCCGTGTGCGCACGCTTGACTTCTCGCGGGGCAAGCATCTCCACATCACATTCGTCTAGGCTAGGTGACAGCTCGATGCTACTGTCCACTCCAAGGCTGAAGCTGCTTTCCGACGATTCAGGTAGCGGTAGGGCTGCAGGGTCGACGTTGTCTCCACCGACGATCCTTGACTGCTGGCTGTTTGTCGAGGCGCGTCAATAAAGAGTTCCCATGGCGTCTTGCAACTTGTTCGAGGAAGTCGCGAGCCTGGCTTTCTGATGGTACCGGCGTGTTTGGCTCGTTCGGCTTTGAAACGGCGTCTGACGAAACACCAGCGTCCGACTTCGGAATGTCTGAGACTACGGCGCAGTCAGCCGCTGGAATTAAAGATGTGGCCAGTGCGTCCGGCCCCTACAAGCGTTTGCTTATCGGCTGGAGACGCGGGCAAACATGGCACATTGTGTTTGCTTAAAGTAGACGCCACGTCATCCATGGTGTCTTCTTTTCTTGTCAGGGAGGCTGGCAGACATGGCGTGCTGGGATTGGCCAAGCTGTGCACTTCTTCCTTTTCTCTTAACGTGGCTTCCGAAGGTGAATAATTGACTATTTCTTCAGCAGCTCCGGTTTCACGTTCTGTTATCGAAGGTGGCATGGTCGGTAGAGGAGGAAATGGACCCCGCAGCAGCATCCGAATATGAACGCCGTACTGGGCAGATGGTAGTGGGGTGACCATCTCCACAACGTCGGCAGGGGCGGTCGCATCCTTCACCATCGTGCCCATGGACGCCACAGCGACCACAGAACGGAGCTGTGCACTGTGCCCGATAGTGACCACTGGAGCCACACCGACGACAAACACGTTGTAGGCCGCGGTAATCGAACGTGACTCGATGGCCCGATATTCGAAGGTAGTTGGGGACGGGATTTGTGGTGCTCATTTCCATCCGAACAAAACGTGTGCCTGTGAGGACTCCGCGTCGTGCGCTCATGAAGCCAGCATTTACAGACAACACCTTGCCGTATGGGGACAAAGCATGAACGAGGGCTTCGTTGGGGACGAAGGACGGTAGGAATAGGCAGGCGACGTTAGTTACCTGCGGGCCAACAGGAACGACGGGAATACGCTCGCCACCGATGGTCAGGCAGCCAGCGTCGACGATGAGAGTCATGGAAGCCATGCTCTTGACGGTAACTTGGAAGTTCATGCCTCCCATATGCTGAACGCAGTGTACCTCGGGACAGGCCAACTATTGAGGCCGTCGCGTCGACGACGGTCTCAGGACTAGTCCCCGCAGGGACAACAACATCGAAGGCTTGGGCCTTCGAAGGGGTCCACGACGCCGCAGGCGCCATGGCTAGATGATGTGGACGTCCCTGACGTAGAACACGCAGGGACGTCAACAGGATCACGCTGCCTGTCTGTCTGTTTCACTGTTTGTCGGCACGTCGCACGGAGAAATTTGGGTCTGCTTCTCTGTTTGTCGGCACGTCACACGATTCGGCACGTCACACTCCATGCCTAAAGGCCACCAAACTTGATCTGGTGTATGCGATCATCCTTTCAGCGTGGTCGAATAAAAAATAAATATTACGCATATCTGAGGCACTACATCATTATCTAGGCATTATACAGTGTGTTCCTTTTATTACAAAATCTACAGATACGTAATTCTAAAGATCCTAGTGCTCAAAGAAGCGAGACGCAGTGCACAAAAAACCCGTCTGCCTATCGATTTCACTACGATGCCATGGTGCTGCCATCTGGCAGCATAAGCTGGGAGTTCCGAAGCCGATGTTTCCCGATAGCGCGACAGATGGCGTCCATATCTCATGCAGCGCCTGCTCTGTTTTTCGATGGCGTCCATATCTCGCGCAGCATCGCCTATATATAATCAATGCCAGCCAGAAGCGGCTAATTCAACGTATAGTAGGCGCTGTCTGAGGCAAGGCAAAACATAGGAGTACGGCCGGCGCAAGACTATCGTCTTTCGACGACATTTGCAGCGAAGCACGCATATACGCGGCCAATTTTTTTTTCTTCATGTCGTCTGCTACGGCTTCGTGTGACGTTACGCCGCGAAATTTGTTCCGCGTGCGCCAGGGAATCGCGTTCTATTCGTTCTTTTTTTATTGGATGATCATGCGTGTTAGAGGGTGTTCCAAACTGCTGGTGTAGCTAACGATGCGAATATTTTGGGGGCGAAGCTCTTAAGGGCGTGGGTCTGTCCCTCCTCTGTAGTTGTCGTAGTAGTAGCAGGTAGGTAGATAGCCACGAATAGTGGAATGTACCCACTCCACGTGATAAAGATGACGATGACGCAGTATAGTGGAATCTACCCACTACACGTGATAACGATGAAGTATAAGCGCGTTCCAGTACAGTGGAATGTACTTACTACACGTGATAACTATGACGATGACATCATTCGCTTCGTGGATATGGCGTGATTTTAGGGGTGAAGCTTCTTAGGGTGTGGGTCTGACCCCCCTCTGTAGTAGTAGTAGTAGTAGTTAGGT
Source organism: Rhipicephalus appendiculatus (assembly GCA_030522465.1). Lineage (NCBI taxonomy): Eukaryota > Metazoa > Arthropoda > Arachnida > Ixodida > Ixodidae > Rhipicephalus > Rhipicephalus appendiculatus. The sequence goes on from JALIZH010016742.1 coordinate 25,339, forward strand.
AGGTAGCCACGTGTAGTGGAATGTACCCACTCCACGTGATAAAGATGACGATGACGCAGTATAGTGGAATGTACCCACTACACGTGATAACGATGAAGTATAAGCGCGTTCCAGTATAGTGGAATGTACCCACTACACGTGATAACGATGACGCTGATGACCATGAAGTACAAGCGCGTTCCAGACCACACATTATCTTTCTACCATGGATGAAAACGATCGAGCTTCGCCCACTCATCATCATTCACTTCGTGGATATGGCGTGATTTTTTCAGCTTCGTGGCGCAGCGAAAGATGCGAATATTCTATTTTCAGAACGACAGAATTCACGCTCGTAAGAAGATGCAACGCTCTTGGCCTTGCTCTAAACGACACAGCTGTCACCCGCCGTTGTCACGCATCGGACATGGTGCTGCGCTTTAAAACACGAGGTCGCGGAATTAAATCGCGTTTCGATAAGGGCGAGGTTAGCGCACGCCTCCGGTGGTCAAAATTGTTCGCAGTCGCTCATTACGGCATATCTCGCGCACGTATTGTGGTCCGTAAAACCGCACAACTCAATACGACAAAGCCAAGTCTTGCGTACGCGCTGCAATGATATCCATAAGCAAGGTTGTATAGTAGAAATTTTACAGGAGCAGGTGTGCGCGTGCCGGCACACAGCAGCTTTTAAATTACTTTGACTTAATTCTTGTGGGCAGTGTACAAAATGGCAAAGCGAAACTAAATTGAAATAACTGCAATATTACAATATTCTGAGCCAGCTAATGAGACAACAGCAATGCTGAACATGTTACATGAGTGTACAACAGGAATGAAACTTGGAGCAATGCTTAATGTCTCTTAGAGGAATATTTTTAGTAGAAGTCATGCAAAGATATGCAATCGCAGCTGACCCGCTTGAGCTAGAAAGCGCCATTTTACGGAAAAAGTGCCCAGACTTGTTTAAAACATGCGACCTTAAGTGCTGCTCATTTGTCCCTTATTTCCAGCAGGCGGCTCCACAACAGCCAGCTCAGTCTACCGTGAATCGTCGTCTCATCTAGGTAATGGTAAGTGTATGCTAGAAATAATGATAAAGATCATTAAATGCAATTTTTTTTTCTTGCAAACAGCGAGAATTAGTTAATATTAGCTACGTAGATGCCTTCAGCGGGCGGGCCTGGAGGACTGCTGTATTCCGTGTTCCTCGATATAGACGACAGCAAATGAAGTCACAAGATTTAGCTTTTTTCTTCATTTACCAGAAGAAAGTAACGAGTCTAAGAGTGCTGTGTAGGAAGAACTTGTAAGCAGAGTTTGTTTCAAGAAAAGAGATATTAGCACTTAATCGGAAGGTCATATATCAACCGCAAGTACTTATGCGATGTAAATGTTTGGGCAAGTTGTTAGTGTTCCATGCAGTAATTGCTTGGTAGCGCAGCACTAACAGAGACTGACGAAATAACAGACAAAAAAGAAATATTAATAAAAAGAAATATAAATCAGTATCCGTATTTTTCGCGTGCCCTTGATACAATAAACTGTCAGCTGCGATTATGCGCTTGCCCTTGTGTGTTATTTCTTCATTCTGATTTTGTATTGCGGCACCAATTTGCATACGTTAAGATTCCGTAATGTACACTAAGCAAAACGTGTTATAACGGTTCTTTGTGTGCATGCGGGTGCTGCGGCCCCGAACCATAGATTACTGTGTCAACAAATATAAACGCCCTGCGCTC
>JALIZH010016743.1:0-62500 GCA_030522465.1 Rhipicephalus appendiculatus
GTCGTTGTTGTGGTTGTTGTTGTACTGTCGCGCTGCTCGCCACTAGCGATGACACCATAACGTTATGGCCACCAGTGAGACATTTATTACAAGATCTTGGAGTGCTCGCCAACACTTTTTCCTGTGGCCTCCAGAAAGCCATATATCCATCTTGTGCACAGACCGTCTCGTATTCTCTTACGTTCAGTTTGGGCTGACATTAATTTCCGCTGGTGAATCGCATGACATTACCAAAATAAGAAAGTTTTGGTTTATTTACCTTCGCTTCGAAAGACCGTTCAGGATAGATCACCCTTGTGACCTATATATTTGTTCATTTCGGCAGTCCGTGGGATTTGCACATCTCTTCGCTGACACCATGGATCATAAGAAAGTAGCTTTCTTTTTCTTTTCTTTCATATTTCCAGGAGTTTCATGACTGTATTCATACTATACCGCGGGAATGACCAAGTGGTTCATCATACAAATTTTAGCTTTGAGGCTTACATTAAGGTTGATATCAAGCGCTCATTCTAACTCACTCTAACTTAATTATCTCTTCATTAGTGCTTGCATTATTTCTTCTGTGCTTAGTTTGAAATTAACAATTACAGAATAAGAACACTAGATGCTAAAATTTAATCTTTGCCATGAAACGAGATTATAATTGAAAATTATCCGCCTTCGTTATCTTTAAACATTGCGTGTAGAAAGTAACATAATCAAGTGACGCACTAAAATCTGGCGGTTAGGCGTAGAAAACATTTTACTTCTCATTTGACTGACTAGCACGCACATAAAAGTTACCTTCGGGTTAGGCTGCTGTGCATTTGCAAATGTCTTCTAAAGTTAACTTCAACTGACCGTAAATGTTGTGGGGCTCCGCTGGTCAAATGCAGCGGAGCAATCGCACTCTGGCGTAGTCGGTGCCTTTGCGACGCTGATTTAGTTGCGAATAGTTCGGTGCCAGTGCCAACGATGTTCCAACATGGGCCGTTATTTCGGATTAGAATACATGTTTTGAATAGTCCTCTACGTCCGCCTCGGTGGAACAACGGTTACGAGCTCAACTGCTGACTCGAAGGTCACGGGTTCTGTCCTGGCTGCGGCGGTCGCACTTCAATGGAGGCGAAGCGCTATAGACTATTTGCCGGTGGGTCTGAGTGCCGCCATATTGGGCTGTTAACCTTTGTGTTTTGTATATTTAAGAACTAAACGAACAGTATTACGGTAAACGCATACGCATGAAAACGGTTGGGTTGGTGTATACGATGTTTCATGGCCTTATTTATTCACGTCGCAAGATACAAAAACAAGAAAACATCGGCTTAACAGCCCAAAATGGCGGCGCCCAGATGTCTTATGGAAAATAGTCTATAGACCCATGTGCTGTGCGATGGATGTGCAGGTCAAGAGGGTCGAAATTTCCGGGAGCCCACCACTACTGCGTGCCTCATAATCTTATCGTGGTTTTGGCACTTAAGAACCCAGATATTACGATATTATTATGATCACTCCTCTACTTCATACGTGCAGGGTACACCAATATAACAGAAAGCTCTACTGACTTCCTGACCATTTCTCCTTCCCTCGACAGATGGTGGACATCTTAAAGTCTGGCTGGGTAGAAGTGAACGAGCCGACGAAAAACTTCATCCAGGACAGGGTAAGAGGCACTGAAAACTTCTTCCACTCCACTGAATTCCATTCCTTTGGTGTTTCATAATGGGACGGCCAAATGACTCATTAACTAATTTTGTCCTCAGGTGAATAGATTCAAATGGCATTCTCACCCATCTTGTTTGTTATCCAGCCAAAGTGCGGCCAAGCGAAACGGGCTTCGTAAGTTGAGCGAGGATAGATGGTCAGTAAGGGTGGACCAGTGATATTTTTGGTGTTGATAATTCCTTTAGCCCTGTGTGTCGTCGGACGCTGTAAGGCGAAAGCCTTTAATGGATCATTCTCGCGGCGTCCTACCGACCGTCCGTCCGTCCGTGCCCTGAAACGGTGCCAGCTGTGGCATCTTCCCCTCACACTCCCTCAGCAATCACGTGATGGCACAGCGGCGCATAGCAACAGTTGCGCCACCACAACTGTGGCCTCTCCCCCTTACTCTCTCTCATCAATAACGTCATTTCTGAGCGCTTAAAAAGAGAAGAAAAAAAAAGCCGGCAGATCCCACGCACTGTGGGAATCGATGTAATGCGAAGCAGCCAGGAAAGAGGAAATCATGCTTTACATAAATTGCATGTCATGTTTTACATGTTAGGACCTGTCATTTATGTTCGTCATACAGTCACGTCGCGCAATACCAAATTGGGTGTATATCAAGCAAACGAAACGGCCGCGAGCGTGCCATGAGCGTGGCATGCAAGTCATGTCGCACATGACAAGTCATGATTTCCATATTACCACTTGTCATTTATGTTCGTCATACAGTCACGTCACTCAATCCCAAATTTGGTGCATATCAAGCTAACGAAATGGCCCGAGCGCGCCATGAGCGTGGTATGCAAGTCATGTCGCACATGACATATCATGATTTCCATATTACCATTTGTCATTTATGTTCGTCATACAGTCACGTCACACAATACCAAATTTGGTGCATATCAAGCTAACGAAACGGCCGCGAGCGCGCCATGAGCGTGGCATGTAAATCATACTTTTCATGACAAGTTAGTCATGATTTTCATGATATGACCAGCCAATTATGTTCATCGTACAGTCATGTTATGCCATACGATATTTGGTATAAATCCCATTAACGATACGGCCAGGAGAGCACAAAGCCATAGGCGGCTAGATAGATAGATAGATAGATAGATAGATAGATAGATAGATAGATAGATAGATAGATAGATAGATAGAGAGATAGACAGATAGACAGATAGATAGATAGCTAGATAGATTGATAGATAGATTGATAGATAGATAGATAGATAGATAGATAGATAGATAGATAGATAGATAGATAGATAGATAGATAGATAGATAGATAGATAGATAGATAGATAGATACGCTCAAAGTCATCCAAGTTCGCTAAGAAGTGATTCGCATTTAATAATAAATAAAAAAGACATGGCATAGTCATTCGAATGGCCGCAGGCTTTCGCCGAACACACTTTGGAAACTATAAAGTGTCCTTCAATTTTTATGGTGTCTGCGTCCGCTACAGCGCAGCTTCAGAGAAGATAGATAGATAGATAGATAGATAGATAGATAGATAGATAGATAGATAGATAGATAGATAGATAGATAGATAGATAGATAGATAGATAGATAGATAGATAGATAGATAGATAGATAGATAGATAGATAGATAGATAGATAGATAGATTAGATTAGATTAGATTTAAAGGCGCTAGGATGCAGCGTTTGGTGCGCGCAGGAGGGCGAGGAGCGCGCGAAGAGAGGGTCGCCGCGCAGAGCGACGCCAAGTGAGCGCCGCGCTAGGCGCACTTTAGACGCCACGCGGCGCTGAAGTCGCCACAGATCCAGAGCGCAAACACCGAGCGCGAGTGACGCGAGCGCCGCGGAGTGCGGAAGAGGCGAGGCGCACATCACCGGAGTGACTTCAGCCCTTAACTTCACCATAGACTATGATGGTGATGGTGGGGAACACTATGACCACTATGACTCATAGTGTTCACCATTAATTATGGTGCACACTATGAGTCAACTAAGAAGTCAACTGTTGGAAATGTGCCAACGCTCCCAAACGACGTCCCCCTAACGCTGTGGGAACGTAGCTATCGGATTTCTACAGTCTAATTAGACCATTAATTATTGTTAAATATCCATTCCATGCGTGTTACATAGCCCTACGTTTAGGTACTACGCGATCACGAAACGTCAGTTTCCTTGTTCACACAGGGCGAACCAATCTGTTCGTTTCTGTAGTTTCTTGTTTCTATGCGGCCTATAACCACTCGACTAAATTTCATTAATTATCCGGGCAGTTAATTGGCTGTTTTCTGAAGTAAACTTATGCTCCGGCATCATATGTATCACATACAATACTGGACACCACCTTTCTTATGTTATTTTATCTTGATGTTAGTTCGTTTATTTATTAATTTACCCTCAACTCCACTCGGCGGTTAATCTGGGGCGTGCCGCAAGGAACGTAGTCTCGCTGGATGCCAGCGCCATATTAACTGTAAGCATGCACCCTAAAAAAAAATCACCGCCCAAGCACTCCGTTCAAATGGTTAACCAGCGAAGCTGAAACGTGCGGTCCCAGTGTTTAGCAGTGGGTTCAACCCGACGCTGCACTGAAGCCTTCCACAATTATCGTTGCCAGGTTGTGGTCGAACCGCAGGCGGTCACAGACGTCGCAGCCGAAGCCAAAGTGCCGCTGGAGAAACTCTCGCCCAAAGCGGGCGTTCGTCCCGGCGAACGCGCTCCCACAATCATCAAACGCTTGCAGCAACGCCGCTTCTTCGGCGCGCCGTTGCTGCAAGCGTTTGACCCTGCAAGCGTCGGTGCGCGAGCTTGGGTACGACGCTCAGAACGACGTAACTGATAGCACAGCCAATGGAGACCGCTCGTGACACAGATGCCGCTGCACCGCCAACAGCTCGTCACGTGAAAATTTTGAAGCCCAGCCATAAAAAATTAAACAGGAGCATGCAGGGAATTGAGATTAGCGTATAGAGAACGAAGGGGGGGGGGGGGGGAAGCGGTGTCCGAGGAGGCTGGCTTGTGGACGCTAGGCGCACGTGCTCGTCACTTTTTGTTTTTGTTCATGAGCCCACCAAAAAAGGAAAAGAAACAGTAGCAACATGGGAAATGAGACACGAACGCGAGGAGCGAGCGACTTCAGAGGAGGTAGGCTTGTGGACGCTAGGCGTGCCCCCTCCTATTTTAAGGCGAGAGCCTTTAATGGTTCATACTCGCTTCCGTCCGTCCGTCCATCCGCGCACTGGAACGGTGCCAGCTGTGGTTTCTCCCCCCTCACACTCTCTCAGCAGTCACGTGATGGCACAGCGGCGACATCCCTGTAACCTGCCCACAATCCGTCCGACTCATGCAAAAAGGGAGACGCGCGCATCGCTTTCCATTCTGACCGATCCCAACTCAATGGGCACAGGCTTTCGCCGAACGCGCTTTGGAATTTACAGTGTCTTTCAATTATTAAATGCGGATGCATTTCATAGTCGGGCTATGTCAGGCATCCGGCGTTGTCCAGCGTTGTCCGCGGAGGAGGACGAGGAGGATAGGTTGAGGAGGTAAGCGCCGGTAGGTGTTAGATGAGAAGCATCTTATGGCGAAGCTTAATCCGGTGGTGGTGGTGTGCGGCGTGACCACCCTTACTGCGCATGCGCAAACCCTTAAAAAAAACTCCTTTCCCCCCTCTCTCTCCTCTAGGCATCCCTCCCCGCGGCAACCACACACTCACTGCGCATGCGCCTCCCCTCCTCTCTCCCCCTCCTACGCTTCCCCCCCTCTCCTCTAAGCATCCCTGCCCGCGCACACTCCCACTGAGCATGCGCGTTCCCCCCTCTCTCTCCTCTCCTACGCTCCCCCCTCTCTCTTCTAGGCATCCCTGCCCGCGGCGTCCACACTCCCACTGCGCATGCGCGTCCCCCCTCTCTCTCCTCTCCTACGCTCCCCCCCCTCTCTCGCCTCGCGACGCCGACGCAGGCAGCGTTTGCTAGCGAGTTTCTTGGTTGAAAAAACCGACTGCTCGCGATGCACAGCCGTTCACTGGCCACCACGTATATATGGCACTGGATCTTGACCTGCAAGGTGGTGCCGGTGGGAGATTTCTCCTGTGCGTTGTTGAACAATAAAAATTCGCAGCGTGCGCGTTAACTAAAAGCGGGCTGCGGGTCTCTGTGTCCAGTCGGAGTCTTCTGTCTCTCATTGCCCATTAGCAGCGATTGGCATGTTCCAGTACGAAACACCGCTCCATCACTGCGTGCTTTGCGCCTCCCCAGTTTTCTCTCCTGCGCAACGCTGCGATGAGCGCCAGCGTCAACGCTGCCGCCAGTGTAAGCGTTAGCGCCCGCTGCTTCGCATCTACACATGGTTCCCTTTAGCGGGAGATGGTGTAATTTTTTCGTTTCTCCTAGCCATATACAGCTTGCGCTGCCAAACCGCGGTGCGCTTCTTTTTACAGCGGAGCTGCAAAGTGCACACCTGCTTGATTTTGCAGCGTCCCTCCGCATACGTTTACGAACAGTTTACGAACTCAGTTTATGAACAGTTCCCTCTAGTGTATTATTATGAAACTCTATGGAACCAAGCATGGCCTCCGAGATAGCCGGCGCGCTATCTCGTAGGCCATGAACCAAGGATATTAAAACATCCTTGGGTCGAACCAAGGTCGAACGCACTCTGTGAGAACGCCCGAGCAGCGGCGCGCTTACGAAGGACGCCGACGAGAGCAGAGATCCGCAAGCTGCTCTGGTTACCCACCTCCACAGAGTGGAATGGCTCCAACTTTTACAGCTCTGCAAGATGTTATTTACAGCCAGCTTTCGTTCGAAGTGCAAGTATTTCCTTTCGGCTAATGCAAACGCTAGGCTTATTAGGAAATAAAGGTTTATTTTTTTCTGGTTAAAATATTGCGATTGGCTGATTGTTGATATCTGAAACTGAGATGAAATTTCTCGGGGCGTTGAAGTTTTCTATTCAAAACCAGCGACAGGAACGTGTGTCTGTTCAGCCAGTAATGCAGAAACGAGTCGGCCTGAGTGTTTGACCGTGATGCGCTCTCTACCGTATATCTCCACTTGTCTGTGCATGTTCTGTTCTGTTGAAATGTTAGTGATAGTCACCGTCTTACGCGACGGGCACTTCGACTTAGCACATCACTCTGGGCTGGTGGCACACGTCACATTGTGAAAATTAATTTCTCTGAACACACAGATGATTGAACTCCGGGACGGCTCCCTCCTATAGTGGAGTACACGGAGGAAAGAAAAAAAAATGCCCCCCACTTCCCCGAAGGGAATCGTGAGGAAATCCAAATGCATTTCGCGCGCTCTTCACTCCATTTACATATACGTGCGAGCGAGCGGACGGGAGTGTGGGGCGCAGGGAGGAGAGAGAGTGAACGGCGAGAGAAGGAGCGGCGAAGCACTGCACCTACCCTCTGCTACACTCTCCACACACGCGGGAGCTCCGCCGAGCTTCCGCGATGCGAGCGCGCTGCTCCTCTCCACTAACTCTCCGCTACTCCGCCCGCACCACCTGCTCCGGTTGCTAGGGGCGAGGATAAGCGCGCGCGCCCGCAGCTGTTGCTATGGGAGAGGGAGTGAGAGCGGAGAGAAAAAATTACACCATCTTCCGCTAAAGGGAACCATGTGTAGATGCGAAGCAGCGGGCGCTAACGCTTACACTGGCGGCGGCGTTGACGCTGGCGCTCATCGCGGCGTTGGGCAGGAGAGAAACCTGGGGAGGCGCAAAGCACGCAGTCATGGAGCGGTGTTTCCTACTGGAACATGCCAATCACTGCTAATGAGCAATGAGAGACAGAAGACTCCGACTGGACACAGAGACTCGCAGTCCGCTTTTAGTTAACGCGCATGCTGCGAATTTCTATTGTTCAACAACGCACAGTAGAAATCTCCCACCGGCACCACCTTGGAGGTCAAGATCCATTGCCATATATGCGGGGTGGCCAGTGAACGGTTGTGCAGCGCGAGCAGTCGGTTTTTTCAACCAAGAAACTCGCTAGCAGACGCTGCCTGTGTCGGCGTCGCGAGGCGAGAGGGGGGGGAGCGTAGGAGAGGAGAGAGAGGGCGGGCGCGCATGCGCAGTGGGAGTGTGGACGCTGCGGGCAGAGATGCCTAGAGAAGAGAGGGGGGGAGCGTAGGAGAGGAGAGAGAGGTGGGACGCGCATGCGCAATGGGAGTGTGGACGCCGCGGGCAGGGATGCCTAGAGGAGAGAGGGGGGAGCGTAGCAGGGAAGAGAGGAGGGGAGGCGCATGCGAAGTGAGGGTGTGGTTGCCGCGGGGAGGGATGCCTAGAGGAGAGAGAGGGAGAGATGAGGTTTTTTTATTTTTATTTTTTTAAAGGGTCTGCGCATGCGCAGTAAGGGTGGTCACGCCGCACACCACCACCACCGGATTAGGCTTCGCCATAAGATGCTTCACATCTAACACCTGCCGGCGCTTACCTCCTCAACCTATCCTCCTCCTCCGCGGACAACGCTGGACAACGCCGGATGCCTGACATAGCCCGACTATGAAATGCATCCGCATTTAATAATTGAAAGACACTGTAAATTCCAAAGCGCGTTCGGCGAAAGCCTGTGTCCATTGAGTTGGGATCGGTCAGAATGCAAAGCGATGCGCGCGTCTCCCTTTTTGCATGAGTGGGCGGATTGTGGGCGGGCTACAGGGATGTCGCCGCTGTGCCATCACGTGACTGCTGAGAGAGTGTGAGGGGGAGAAACCACAGCTGGCACCGTTCCAGTGCGCGGATGGACGGACGGACGGAAGCGAGTATGAACCATTAAAGGCTCTCGCCTTAAAATAGGAGGGGGCACGCCTAGCGTCCACAAGCCTACCTCCTCTGAAGTCGCTCGCTCCTCGCGTTCGTGTCTCATTTCCCATGTTGCTACTCTTTCATTTCCTTTATGGTGGGCTCATGAACAAAAATAAAAAAAGTGACGAGCACGTGCGCCTAGCGTTCACAAGCCAGCGTCCACGGACACTGCTCCCCCCCCCCCCCCCACCTCGTTCTCCATACGCTAATCTCAATTCCCAGCATGCTCCTGTTTCATTTTTATGGCTGGGCTTAAAAATTTTCACGTGACGCTTCCTCCTAGCTTTTCTTCCTCCATGGTGGAGTACGTGTACCACGACGCATACCACGACTGCTTGATAAAAAAAAAGAAAAGAAGAAGAAAAGTGCGGCCGTTGAGTGCCCGGAAGACAGCAGTAGACTCCTAGTCGAGCTTGTTGCCGCTGCGGTGCCGCAAGACCGAGTCGCACCAAGGTTGATTAGAGAAAACACGAGTGTCCTTGCGTTGCGGATTCTCAGGAGCAGCCTCGAGCTTTTGGAAAATATTATTGGCGAACAGGTCATAAACACTCCTCTGTATGCATTATCTTCTTCGCAAACATACATACATACAAAGAACTTTATTAAAATGCCAGAGGGACTAGTTTAAGGAAGTCGCAAACAAAGATCTATTTCATCATTTGAACTTTTAACACCATTCAGTGGCGCACGGAAATTCGCGGTAGCCGATGTTGACACCCTTCTTGTCGTTCAAAGATGCCACAAAACGCAGCGGCTTCTAGCGTCTCGCGCATGCCTCAGCGTTCGTTTTTAGATGTGAAGCATCTTATGGCGAAGCTTAATCCGGTGGTGGTGGTGGTGGTGGTGGTGGTGTGCCGCGTGCCCACCCTTACTGCGCATGCGCAAACAGTTAAAGAAAAAATACAAATAAAAAACCTCCTCTCCCCCCTCCCTCTCCTCTAGGCATCCCTCCCCACGACAACCACACCCTCACTGCGCATGCGCCTCCCTTCCTCTCTCCCCTCTTACACTCCCCCCCTCTCTCCATCCCTGCCCGCGGCGTCTAACTCCCCCCTGCGCATGCGCGTCCCCCCCTCTCTCTCCTCTCCTACGCTCCCCCCCTCTCTCCTCTACGCATCCCTGCCCACGGCGTTCACACTCCCACTGCGCATGCGTGTCACCCCCCTTTCTCTCCTCTCCTCCGCTTCCCCCTCTCTCGCCTCGCGACGCCGACGCAGGCAGCGTCTGCTAGCGAGTTTCTTGGTTGAAAAAACCGACTGCTCGCGTTGCACAACCGTTCACTGGCCATCCCGTATATATGGCAATGGATCTTGACCTCCAAGGTGGTGCCGGTGGAAGATTTCGCCTGTGCGTTGTTGAACAATAAAAATTCGCAGCGTGCGCATTAACTAAAAGCGGAGTGCGGGTCTCTGTGTCCAGTCGGAGTCTTCTGTCTCTCATTGCCCATTAGCAGCGATTGGCATGTTCCAGTAGGAAACACTGTTCCATCACTGCCTCCTTTGCGCCTCCCCAGTTTTGTCTCCTGCGCAACGCTGCGATGAGCGCCAGCGTCAACGCCGCCGCCAGTGTAAGCGTTAGCGCCCGCTGCTTCACATCTACACATGGTTCCCTTTAGCGGGAGATGGTGTAATTTTTTTGTGTCTTTTTCGTTGTAAAGGCGCGTGGCTGTCCGTCAACTAGCGCTAACGCGGACAGAACTGTCAAAACAGCGTTCCCGCTCGTGCCCGCGTGTTTCAGAGTGACGTAACTGGTAGCACTTTTTTTTATCGAGCGGTCTTAGTAGTACTCTAAATCGTCAGGAGGACAAACCCTGTTCTAAAACACATAAGGCGTGCTTACGCAAACCCGTCAAACCCAAGGCTATGGTCATCATCGTCATCATGATCATCATCATCATCATCATTGTCAGCCTCTTTTAGTCCACTGCAGGACGAAGGCTGCCCCCAATGATCTCCTGTTTACCTTATCATGTGCGGGCTGGTTACAGTTCGTTCCTGCGAACTTCTTACCTAGTCTTTCCATCTGAGTCGCTGTCTTCCTTGACTGCATTTTTCTATCCCTTGGTAGCCATTTTGTTGGCCTGGGGGCCCGATTCTCACATAATCTTTGTTTTGCATCTAGCTGGACTGCTGCGGATTCAGCGGCCCTAAAGAGTTCGCCACCACAAACAGCCACATAGACGAGACCTGCTATCGGTTAGTGGGTGAGACCGAGGATGTCTCCATCAAGGAGATCCGCCGGATCAAAAGGGTAAGTCTTTATTTAGAATGCATTGTGAATATACCTTCTCGGCTGTATTCGTTCATCTTAATATACTCTAATTATTGTAGATACCGCATATAAACATGGTGATCCTCGGTACACAGCAAATGTTCATGCGTCGCGTCACACTGATAGTTAGAAATTTGTGCCGTATGTTTGAACCCTACTGCCTAATGTACGCCACTTGTAGGAGGCGTCAGCTACGGTACGGCACGGGGTCGATTGCTCCGCTCCCTTTCCCGGCTGTCCGGATAGCTTAGCATTCCAATTACCGGCAGCATTTTGTTCTAAAGATGTCGTTTACTGTTGTAATGAGCCTCGAGCGCATAAACTTGGAACTTTTTTATCACAATCTTGAATGACTTCTCAGATGCCTCTCTTAATCCGCAGTTAGTCCAACGGGCAATCCCCTTTATCCCTTAATACGCGAACGTAATGTGCCTCTGGCCACCTGTGCCACGGGTGGTGCTAGAAACGACTCCAAATGTGTATGGTCACATTTCCCACTATTGCGATTGCAAAACGCAAGGTCTGGACGGCTACACCCTGCATCCAACAGTTGCGCTGTTGCCCACACGTAGTCTGACCCCACCGAGATAGCTGACGTCATGCTAGAATCGCAAAGGAGACGTTAGTGCGTAAACTTTTGTCACGATCTCTGCCAGCATCCGCCATCTTAACATCCACGCACTCAAAGCGCCGCTCTGAGCTTCGACCGTAAAATATTACGCAACTCGGCCACCTTACTTAGGGCATGTCTGATGCTTGGAAAAGTATGCTTATGACACTTCGAATACCGTCAACCGTAAAGAAAAGCCTTCGATGTGTGTTAATTGTCCCGAAACTTCACCACGAATTCCCCACCCCCCTTTTGTTTTCGCTTGTAATTTGTCGATCCCTAAAGGCACGAAATGTTGTCCATTTCGCGCTGAATTTTGCACAAGAACGAGCAACAGTTTCTCTCCGTGCTTCAAGTGTTCGATTTATGTTCCAAGTCAACACGTTTCAGAGTACGCTGCGGAGCGAGACGAAGTCTTCTTCTGGTCTTCGGCGAGACGTCCACGAGACCTCGAAGGGTCACTTCTTCATTCCGTCTTCGACTAGACGACACGCAATCGAATGCATGCCATCAAGACGACTTGTAGACCGGCCCATGAATGAAGTAAACACACATATCCTCGAAAACTAAGAAAAAGAAACGGATTCTTAAGCTAGCAACAGGCACGCAGCCGAGCGAAGAGCATCATGTGTAGAAGCAAGCGCAAACCACTATGATCCCATCCCGGCCGCATCGGAGAGCACTCGAGCGCATCCGTACAAGTGGCAGGTGTCGTTAAGACTCTTGCAGTCATGTGTGTTTGGCGCAACCGGCGGTACGCTCCACATATTCGCCTGTGCTCCCTGCGCTTGGTGATGTTTCTTTGGACGGATGATTGCACCGCTCGCAAGACATGGTCGGGTTTGCGGATAACTCTGAATCTACGCCCTATAGGCCCATATTTGTAGAACGAAAAAAAAAAAGTGAGCCCTTGTTTGCGACGATTTCATATCTTTTGTCAATTGACAGACAGATCACTACATCTTCTGTTCCAGTTCTCAAGTGATTTTGGGGAGCAGCGGGCGAACAAGCTCGGCTTTGAGAATCGATGTTAGGTGACACTGGTGGACGCTAGAAAACAGAAAAAAAATACTAAAAGGTATTATACACTATTATTCATTAACGGTACGTTGAATTCTCCCCCAACTGCTATAATGTGTACGCTTTGGTAACATAAACATTAAAGGTGAAATCCAATATGCGCAGCAAATATGGTTACGCCTGATTAGCTGAAGCAGCTCGTGCGGATGTTCGCTGAGACTCCGTTGCAAAGATTTCATTAGAAAATTTCGCCATCGACGGTTTAAAATAGTTAGGCACCGGGATAATTTATAAAATTAGCCTCGCACACATTGCATGGCTATGAAGGAAGGAGCACTGGTCACGCATAAAAGTGAGTATGCAGTTATAGGCCTTCGCCGCATGTAGAGTGCAATGTCATAGGGATAACCGCTAGGAGGAGCAGGAGGAAACAACTCTAGTCAATAAATTTTTTCCTAGGACAGGACCACCAAGGCAGCTAGCCCTAACGTTTCCAGGTTATTTTTGCTACAGTGGAGCAGCAATAAAAATAAGTATGCGTGTAGTAGATAGTCGTTGGCTATTCAGCAGTATATTCTTACTGCTGGACTAGTCAGCAGTGTATTCTCACTAGAAGTCGGTACAATATATCTGAGACCAAAGGTACGACAAGCTGCACACATAGTAACACAACACTATCTGATGTTTGTCTCATACACCTAAAGAAGAGTCATTTGACTCCTTTCGTAGAGTCCGGACTTGCCACGCATATGACTCTCTTTGAAGAGGCACGTCAACTCTCTTTTGGGAGTCATTATACTCTCTTATGAGAGTCGTGTGACCCACAAGGGAGTTAAGGTGCTTCTTTAAAGAGAGTCATAAGCGGCAAGTCAGTACTCTCCGAAAGGAGTCAAATGACTCTTTTTCTTCATTCTTAAAGTGTACATTGATGAACATCGCCTTATATAGTGAACTAATTGGTCCATCTTTCACGCAGTTAGCCGCGTTCAATAGAAGGCAACGATAGAGACACCTAGATGCCTTGCGAAGTTATCCTTATTGTGTTTTCCTGTTCTGTGTCCACCACGTCTTCTGTGCAGGCCGGCTGCAAAGAGAGGCTGGTGGACTTCTTCTACAAGCACAAGATCATTTGGATATCCTCCCTCGGCGTCGTCCTACTGCTACAGGCAAGTACCCTACTGCAGCCGTCTGGTGTGACTCATGCAATAGTTTGTTTTGAAAGCCTGGCTTAGGTTAAACAAGAATCCTTCCCACTTGATAAAAGTTATCCAAAACTCCCGAATCGCTACTGAAAAACTATGCTTTTTTTTTAACGACAAATCTCTATGCACCATCAACAGCTACGATATAAAACATAAAAAAACACTAAATATATTTTAAATGATGGAGTGTTTTTGTTTGTTTTTTTGCACCCTCTACTACACGTATTTTCACGGTAGTACGATAACTTAAAAGAAAGAATAGAGGTCAAATTTCCATTTCACGGTGAAATGTAAACTGAAAGGCGTTTTTATGGCGTTCTATATACCGTAAGTAAATGCCTTTAACGTACTTCAGCATTGTCATTTGTATATATAGCCATAATCATACTCGATTTTCTTCTTCATTCTTGAGACTGGCCGGCGCCTGAGGAAACAGGCAGATTTCTTGGCGTTTTCTGGCCTGGTCGTCTTTCGTCTTACAATATCAATATATATTTTTTCGTATTTGAGCTATCCCAGCGGGTTCACGAAACTGTTTAGTACTTTAATTGTTTGGTTCGCCAAACTTTATTAATTGGTAGATTTAATATTGAGATGCTGGGCTGTTGTTACCGAAACGTTACCAGGATACATGACCGCAAGGCCGAGGTGGCTTCGCCAACCGTCCTTTCTATTTCAGAGTTTTATGACCATACCAGGCCAGGATTGCATGGATAAGTTGATTGTTTGTTGGTGCAGAAGAGTACATTCCCATTGCGCCTTGAAGCATTCTATCCACCATCTGGCGCCACCCCGCCATTCCGGGCTGTAGCCCGGAATCGAACACGAAACCTAACGATTGCCAGCTGCGAGCAATAATCGCCGTGTTGACGTTACAGAGTTTTTATATTGAGGTCTAGAAGTTCATGCACAGGGCAAAATGACTTCTTTGATGGGCAAGCTGGTGTTGTATTCCGTTTACTACATTTAGGCACAAGCGGATACGCACGAGAAAACGTTTGGGGCCCTTAAGCAATTCTTAGGATACGTATTTGCGAAAGCATTTATTAACCGTCACTGAATGTGTTATCCGAAGCGCGTTGCATTGACACAATGTGGAGGAATAAACATTATTTTTCAGAAATGGGAGGGCGAATGGGGGGAGACAGGTTGCAGAGGTCCTTAAAGAGCACAAACTCGCGTATACAGACCAGACTGGCGGACTGGTCTGCTAGTGTTGCGGCCCCCTGGGTCCCAATCTAGCCCCCCCCGTCCAACCTTGTAACGAAGCGAAAGGGAGAGCGAGTGGCTACAGTGCCATCTAGTGAATATCCCGCCAGGCAGAGCTCAACCACGTGCACAGCCAGTCGTCACTGCCTCCTATTAAAAGGGGTGGTACACTGCAACGGTGGCGCTGCGGTTAGGGCGCTCGGCTATGGGGCAGCAGTGGGGAGTGGTGGCAACAGTTGGAGGGGGGGCAGAAGTTTGGACCCTCACCGTGGCCATTTTTTTTTTTGACAGCGAAAGCTGTTGTAAGATCACAATAACAGCCTTTTTTGGCGCCTTATTGTCCGCCGCTGCCGGTGTCCGTAACCGCTATCGCGCGAAATCAAAGACGAAATAAACAAATAAAAACACCAGGATAGAATGGGATTCGAACATGAGCCCTCTGCTTGTCAGCCCAGTATTTTACCACAGAGCATCTGCCCCATCCCGTTCCCATGTGTAGCGAACTGGTTATTCTGGACAGGTTAACCTCCACGCCTTTGCTTCTGTGCTATTTCTTCTCTCTTCTCGCCGGTGCTTGAAACTCCTTTGCAAACAGACCCTGTGCATGCTTCATGTCGGGAAGTAATCACTTTAACATGTGTAATAAAGCGTTGTAGAAGAATAAAATAACAACTGGGCGTCACAAAATGCGAATTGCGTAATGAGTGGTTCGTTGAATGCTTTCAACCTAATACAAAAGGCTCAGCCTTAGTTCTTCTTCGTCATCAGCCACAGCATGAACAAAGGGCACATAATGCCTTACAGGTGTGTAGCAGGTACCAAACTCTGCTACTTCACAAAAACTGAGATTTATGGCGTAGGGGGTGCCATGCAAGTGTATACTTGTAGCAGTTGCCCCAACAGTGTTTAAAAAAGGCTATAAAAAGGTCGCTCTTCCAGCTTTCACTGTGACTGTGCTGCGCGTTTCGCGCAGGCCTGCGCTTTTTAGTGAAGATGGTGTGCCATCTCTCTGCCATGACTTTCTGATGACGGTGGCCTGACACAATGTATAGGAAAATACACATTACACAAATATGTTTTCCTTTACTACGTCTTCTCTGGACATCATAAACATCACTCACATCAAAAGTCTGCATGAGACTCTACTACCGGAAAGTATGCAATTGTGCCCCGTTCGTACCTCGCAGGTGACGGCGATACTACTGTCGGTGTACCTCATCAACGCCAAGAAGAGAGAGCTGCGCGAGAACTCCTTCAGCTCGCTCACCCACCGATCCTACACCACTGGCTACTGACAGCGGCCGCCGGCGCCGGAACAGGAAGCGCTCGTCTGGCTGTGACGAGCGGAAGTTAGTACGTCACCTATGACGACACAGAGGGACGCCGGTCGATCCCTATAGGAGGAGCCACTCGTGCCGGACCACAGCAGTTCAAGGCACCGGCAGTGTTCTAGTGAACTTAGCGTGACATGCTGTAGAAAACGAGTCACACACGTTTGAACGTTGCTCTACATGGACATTTTTTAACTATCCGCAATGACGTCTAGCGTTTTGACGTAGGTGCACAGTATGGCGGTAGCGTGTCACACCGTTGATGATTCCGGCGCCGAGGTCATGTCCGTCAAAGTAGTTTTATCATTGACGTATCAAAGTGTTGGCGAGTGCTGCCGCTTCGCTATAGAGTATCGTGCAACGCGATCTTGTTTGCATCCTGGGAACACAGGGGTCATATTTTCCGCGAAAACTGCAAGGTTCGGTGTTCACGCGATGGTCTCTGTCCCTCGAAGACATTGGAGCGATGGTCACATTCCATGAAGGGAGTAATTTCAGACACGTTTTGTACTTCCAAATGCAGAACGCTTGCATGGTTTATGCCTAAACAGAGTAAACGCGCACTCTAAGAAAAAAAAGGCGTGTTTGGGGTGTTTTCCTGTCAGACAACTATAGTCTTCACCTATATCGCGTGCATCCCTAGCGTTATCGCCGCGCGCCCGGGACTTGCTCATAATAAGAATGAAAGAGTATGTGTTACCCTGTCCGTTGAGTTCTGAGTCACAACGTGTATGACTCTCTTTAAGGAGACACGTGAATCCTCTTTGGCGGTCATTACACTCTCGTCGGGGAGTCGTAGGGCGCAAAATAGAGTTAACGTGTTTCTTTAAAGAGAGTCGCATATGCGACAAATAATGATTCGCAAAAAAAAGAGTCAAGAGACCCTTTTTTTTTTTGTCTTAAAGTGCCTATCACGAATGGCTTGCGGCTATCAGAATGGCTTGCGGCTTACGGAATGGCTTGCGGCTACTCCAAATAAGGAAAGTAGCAAACGCAGTTTTCGAGAACGGAAACGCGAGTCAACTAGATGACGACTACTGGTGCGTGGCAGAAAGACGCCCCAAACACTCCCGTTCGCCTCAGAGTGTATGCAGTTTGGCAATAGTGGATTAACACGCTCGGAAAGTACGCACCCCTACGAGAAAACGGAGTCACCAATACTCTTTTTGCTCTTGTAGTACACAGTTAAGAAGTTGCTATGCAAGGAATCTTTGGTAACACCCGTCAGGTTCGTGGAATAAGATGGATGGATGGATGGATGGATGCAAAACTTTGTTGGTAGTCCTGAGGTGCACGACTCAGCGCGCAGCGGGCAGCTCCCACGTTGGGGCAGCCAGGCCAAGACCAGCCGCCACATCATGCGCCCTTTGGGCATCCCACAGTTAATGGAGGCTGGAAATCAGATTTATGGCATATTTTGCAAGCCGTGTCTCGGACACACTTTGTTTTCTTAGATAAACGTTCATTTGTCTGCTTTGTTGTACATAAGCCGTATCACGTCGACGTAAGAGTGTTTAGTTATTTTTGTATATCGTACTCAGGTGCATACAAGCTTAAAACGTGTAGTAATATTGTAATGTGGCTATTCCTCCCTGAAGGCAGTCCATACTTTATCGCAGTGCAAGTTCATGCTGCGTTCTGTATTGCCTTAAGCTGAGGTTCAAGTGATGGTTACCTTAAACGATCTATTGTTTAATGTGTTCTTGTTCTTCGCAGTTCTTGTTCCATAATCTTCGTTTTTGTAGTCAGTATTGTGACATCATTCTTGTATGAAGATTTAGTGCAATTCACGCGCAATTAGTGCTGCATTATAAAAAAAAGAGCTTTTTTGTATATCCTCTTTTTCCAGACTTAACTCCATCGATGGTGAGCCTGTAGAGGCATAGTGCATAAAAGCAGTTGGAAGAATCACTCATCTTGAATACGAAGGCGAGCGTTTTCATAAATGGTCAGATAATCATGACAGGTCTTCCTTGTTACCTGTACTCCAAGCTAGGCGCTCCTTATAATAACGTCACGTATTGTCTCTTGCCATCATACATTTTCATCAAATGTTAGTTGTTGTCTAACACATCTCACACTTCTTGAGCTAGTTGGTTGTTCATCATACGGCAAAAAAGCGCACACATTACGAAGACGAACAGAAAGAAACACGAGTCACAGGTCCTGTGTTCGTGTTCCTGTGTCTCTGTTCCTTCTGTCCCGTTGTTGTAAGGTGTGCGCTGTTTTTGCTGTTGTCAACATCGCTTGCGGCATCGCAAGTCTTGTCAGCATAATGTTGCCTTCACACCCCTAGTTCACAACCGAATGTTTAAGGGACGTCCTACAGGCATAGCTAGGCATGATTTTTCCCGTCGTCGTCACAAGTTGCCACAGACTACATAGATCACAAGCATAAGCGTGCGCAGGGTTCCCCTTCACGGGGGGGGGGGGGGGGGGGGAAGGTTCGTCGCAGCGCCCCCCCCCCCCCCTCTATATCATGTCAATGTATGGGGCTGACTTTACGCTCCCCCCTCTCGCCCCCCCCCCCCTCCCTATTATGTCAATGTATGGGGCTGGCTTTGCCCCCCCCCCCTTCTCGCCTCCCCCCTGCTACCCCCCGTGCGCACGCCTATGATCACAAGGCTTCTCGCTCTGCAATAATCGGCCGTGCGCGTTGCACTCGTTGGCGAAACGGGAGCTTCTGGGATGATTAATCGTGAACTTTGGATATCTCTTTCAACAAAGTGATTTCTAATAGCTACCCATGTCCATCGCTCCCATCTTCATGTGCACGATCTTCATGAGCGGTGCAACAGTATGAGCTCTGCAAAGAATCTGCGCCCTTTTGCAAGAGTCAGCAGTGCGGAAGTGAATGCCAAGAGAGTCTAAGCCTTGTGCAAGAAACCTGCATTTGTTACGCTATTTTATTCACTCAGATTGGCCTTTGGTTTTGGGCAAGTACGAAAGAAATTTATGTTGGGGAAAGGGGGGGGGGGGCAGCTTCCGACAAGGGAGATCCTTTATAGGGGAAGGGCACCCCTGGAAGAACTTGTTATAGGGACAGTTTCCTGGCTCCCTAGGGGGGGGGGGATAGGGTAAGGTAGATAGGGCGGGGAGCAGGTTAATACATCAGGGGAGGGGGGGGGGGAGGGCACGCTCCTAGTTCCGCCCCTTCCGGCACTTCCGCTGGGTTAAGGCTGAACAATACGTCATCACAATGCAATCGTCAAGGCCTTAACTGCAATGCTTTAGCGCGCAAATAAATTGTGTTACATTTCGCTCCCTATATCAGTGCCAACTGACAGCAGACAACATTAGAAAGTTCAAATTGGCCTCTACAGAAATTGTGATTTACAAAATATTGATATACCATCTAAGTGTGTGTTGTATAGACTATTATACAAATGGGTATCGCTGTCGCCATATTGGGTTGTAGTCTTGACGTTTTGTATCTGTAACAACTAAACGAACAATGCTACGTAGGCGCATGCTCATGAAAACGGTTGGGTTGGTGCATTCGACGCTTCCTGACCTTAGCAGTTCACGCGTAGGGATATGCAAAAACAGGAAAACATTCATTTGAACAGTCCAAGCTTCGCCCGCCCATGCGTCTTATGCAAAATTGTCCGCCAGGCAGACGTGAGCAGCGGTTCTGGTGGCGCCATGATGTGACGCTGACTTTAAGGCCTTTGTCGTAGTCTCTATCGCTCGGGCACAATATCGGATGCGACATGCTCCTTAGTGCTGCGAGTGAAGAGTGCGAAAACGGGACTAAGACGGAGGAACGGACAACCGCTGTTCACTCGCACTATCATGCATAGGCGTGCTCACGAGGGCGGCAGGGGGGGCGGCCGCCCCCCTTAGTCACCTAAGAAGGGAGGGGCGTGAAGTCTGCCCCATACATTGTCTTAATAGGGAAGGGGGGGGCGCTCGTACGAGCCGTCGCCCCCCCCCCCCCCTGAAGGGGAACCCTGCACACGCCTATAGTATCATGTACCAACTGGCCCTTCAAGAAACCCTTATGCTCCTTAGCCCACGGCTGCTCTTTCTCACTCTTCAACGAGAACTATGATGCGACAACAAAATTACTTCTAACCGGTTGCGATCGCACAAAGTGCCGCTACGTGTCGCAACCGTCGTTGCTGCTGCCGTCCGCGTCTGGAATTTTCCACTGCGGGTGCCGGTGTGCCAAGTAGCGGTGAGACCTGTGTACCTAAAATTACCTATACACTCCGTTTGGGACCTATAGGGGGGCGCCTTGAAAACCGCGCGCAGCGCCGCGAGTGGTGCGGCGGGCGTGCAACGTTGAGAGTCCTAGCAGACAGCAGCGCCTCATTGCTTTGACAGCTATGGTGGCGCAAGCGCCCGTAGCCGGCGCGTTAATGCTTCGAGCTGGATTTAAAGATATCGTCATTCTGCCGCGATGCCACCATCAATAAAAGGGAAAACCTGCACGAAAGCGGCCACGTTTTCCACGTTAGTGAGCGCCTTGCTGCGCGTCGTTAGTACTGACAAGTAAATGATTGCGTCAGGTGTGTGTAATGCAAGATGCTTACTCTATAACCGTCGCGGTAAGTTGTCAATATTTGACACTTAGAATATTATTGGTGCGTGTCCACTACCCGCGTACTTGCAGAATACACAGAGCATTTAGAATTATCGATGGCTCCACGGACACTCGCCGTAGAAATCACGGTGAGTGGCCGGGCGGCGTGCTCCTTTGTTGCGGCGTCGTGCCACGGTGATTTGCAGCCACCGAGTCTCGCAAAGCACTTTGCCTGAAATTGTCGCGGCATCATCATCGCTCATCATGATCACAGTCTTTACGTCACCGCTCGCGCTGCTCATGCTAAGAGCTTTAGGCGCGGGCGAGAAAGAGAACGTGCTACCATTTCGGCCAGAGAGGACGCCGAAGCCCCGTTTCGTCTTTCGCTTCACCTTGTAAAGTGGCGACGATGACGGCACGGTAACTTCGGCCACCGTCACGTCTGTCATTTACTACAACCTCTTGCGTTGTTTATGTTGCTTTCCGAAACACACTGACATGCACATCCGTCGCCACAGCATTCGCAAAGCTTCGTTTTTTCGTACAGACCCTGTAGTTCTGCTACTCTGCGTCTTAGCTTGATACTACCAAGTGCGCATAGCGCTGCTGGGCGGCTAGTTGTGTTTACGGTAATATGCTACGTAACTCAGTTCGCCCCTTAACTGATGATCCTATCAACCCAGCAAAGCACTAATTGACCTCGCATTGCATACTCCAGAACTGCGAAGGGTAGACGGCGAGGTAATAAGGTCCATTAAATTGTTCCATCAGTCTTTAGCCGAATTATAATTCAGCTCAAGACTGATGGAACGTATGCAAGGCATTTTATAAAATGCCTTGCATACGTTTCTTTTCTCACCAGCTCTATGGCAGCAGGAACATCACGCAAGATCATTGCACCTGTAGAGGTGGTGTCTCGGACCAATTCCAAGCATGCAGCGGCAGAACGCGAGACGGTTGAGGGAGCGGGAACCAAACATTTTTTTCGTCGCACAGCCGTGATCCACTTATGTCGCTGCCCAATAAAGCAGAGACGAGTCGAGAAACTGTGAAACGTCGTTCCCGCAGGACACGACGTGTACCTGTTGGTACAGTCGACCACGCAGTAGTTCATTGATTACGATAAACTACGTGCCAGCGGGCGTGGGAGAGCGTTTGGTTCTGCTCGGGCTCTCAACGACTGTCTCCTTTGACGGCCGCGCGGCGGCGCGCCAGTCGCAGTGCACGGAGTGTATACCCACTTCTCGCTAAGCCAAAAGTTGAGGTCAAGATGGAGGGCTGAAGAGATGGATATTCTTGCACAGGGGGTGTAGCTGGAGCTGCCATTTGGACAAGTGTTCTTTTCTTCTGCAAAACAGCAACTGCCTTGAAAAAGACAAGTTCACTTGTATAAACGCTTGCTCCAGCGACGCCCACTGTTCAGGAATTATTCTCCTCCCACTGGTACGATTAAAAAAATTAATACAAGTAACGCACATGAGAATGAAGTGCGCGAAGTATTCATGATTCTTCAGAAAAGTTCAAGGCACGATTCTCCGAATACGTGGCGCCTGTCATCGTAACACAGCGAGGAAAGCATTCCAGCGGCGGTTTGGTTATACGCGAACAGAGTTCCTTTTGTTCCTTCTAGTCACAGAACACTTGGATGCCGAGAACCTCAATTGTGCGTAGAATGCTGCAAACGTATTGCCAGCGTCCTAGAGACCGAAGGTACCCCTTCTCGTGGCGTGCTCGTCCATCGTCCATTACGTCTACCACTAGCGCGTCCGACGTATCTCTTGTGACCCGCCTATAAAGCGTGTCCAGCCTAAAGGTATCTGCTAAATTCTCAAAAGCTTTGCTCACGTCACCACGATGTCCACACTAAAGATAGCGCCCGTACTTTCTTTTGCGGGAGCAAATGCTTCTCTCATCATTGCTTCTGCTGTTTGTAGTTCTCTCACTTCTGCTGGTGAGCGCTTACTCGTCTTGAGCGCAAGCACAGCCAACGCACTCTAGCGTGAAGCATGAAAACTATCCAAAAATTAGGAATATTTGCGGAGTAAACAGCTATGAACCGCGACGGGAAATTTCCAACTCGGGGTATGCCTTCAAGGGTTTGCGCGGTCTTGCAACAGGAGAAAAGAGTTTTTATTGGAATGCTATAACTCCTGCCATATGCCGGCATGATGAAAAACACCTTAATACGTCCACTGCGCATGCCCAGTGGTTGTTAGGTCTCTAGAGGTGTTTTATTTGGCACTCCAGTCACCAACACAGCAACAGAAAAAGCGAGGAAATGGAAAGTATAGGCTGAACAGAAAGACGTTATGTTGTCTATTCTGTAACGGAACAGGAAAGAACAGAAGGGACCATAAAGAAGAGAGTAGAAAGAAGGGAGGAGCAAGAAGAAATGCTTCACATAGAGTTAACAGCAAATGTACAATTAGCGAGCTTAGCAACTTTTCTTGTTCGTACAATTAGGAAGCGTTTTCGTACACTCCACCACTTACACCACTTAATAATACTCTTTGTCCTGGCATGTGCACTACATAAGACAACATTGCATGCCACCAAGATGAGGCAGAAGGAAACAAATAGAACTGTTTCTCGACTAGGCCTACATCCCAGGCTCGTGAAAAAAATCCCAGTCTACCACTAGCCCAGTATACCACTTCGCCAAGTTCCAACCTCGTACATTGAGCTCTGATTTGGTCAGGAAGCAAATGTAAAGGTACTGCACAAAAGAGGGACGAAAACTCTCGAAAGTGCAGTGGCTGACAATAGGCAGGAACATACGGCACTCCGTCGCTGCAGACTGGGGCTGGACGATCGCAGTCAGTAATGAAAAAAAAATGCATCCTGACCACCATCATTTTGCTTCACAATTCATCAGGCAAGCGAATTACGGCGTAATTAACAAATTCTATATGAGTTCACATATCGAAAACCATTATTCATCATGACCTAATAGTGCGAAGGTGAATCACATGCGCCATTCATAACTACGCTAACATTTCTCGCATTATCATTCATCGTCACACGTAATCAAGCAAGTACATCATAGCCTCCTGAAGTCTCGTTTGTCTTCGTACGGCTCAGGGCATGCACTTGCGATTGCCGACAGTACCGGCATCCTAACAACGTTATCGGTATGCTGTCCACCAAAGATGCTGTTTGTTTTTACGTATACGTTATTGTGTAACCGCAATATATGGTGTGCTTGTTTGCTATGCATGAGTATGTGGAAGAAGCAGTGGCCACTGGTTACGTGGTGCGGCGGCTTCGTATAAACCATCCTTTTACCGCCACCCGACGCTCACGCGCTGATGGGGCAGTCTACATAACAATGTTCGGTGACGATAGTCTACGCACACGCGTAAATGCATATGCGCTAGATATTCTCACATTAGAAAAAAGAAAGCAAACAAACAAACGGTTAGCCTCACATAAGGCTTAAAAGTTGAGTTCTGAACTGGCTTCAAAGTTGCCCCCCAGAGTTCTGAAATAAATTCCGCGTCACGGCTATTCTGTATAGACTGCAGCTGCATACACGTTATTCGGCCCCTGTTTAAAAAAAATATTACTGAGCCAAGTTACGTACAGTATTTTAGTTACGTACAGTATTTTGTACAGCTATGTACAGTATTTTCGTGTTTCAATAAAAAGTTCTGTCTTACAGTCATATCTCACACCTTGCTTTGAAAACTTAGAGACGTCTTAAGTGGCAACAATGCAAGAATGAAGGCGCAGTGGAGAGCTTGCTCAGCAAAACCGACACGCTTTCATCATGCCTCTTTATGGACGCTCATTGAATGAATAAAGAAAAACAACAACATACTGGTCGAATTCATATCGATGCTCAATTTATCATTGCCTCAGTTTGCTACAACGCTATGGCCAGTGCTGCTGTATAGTATGAAGAAAATCATCTCGGATGTATTCGAATGGCGAAAACTTGGTATTGAATCGAATGCGAATAACCGAAAGAAAAACGTGCTTCACTGTGTGTTTGCGTGTGTGGTTATACAAAAGGGCCCTCGCAACTGAATAGGACCAAACGTACGGGCATTTTCTTTCTTTTTTTTTCGTTTCGAATTGCAAGCAGGCTTCTGTAATCGTTGTAGGCAAAAACCCGTATATTCTGTCATTTTGGCATCTGGATGTTTGAAGAAATAGAATGGCGAATTCTCAGGAGTTGGTATTTCGAAGTAGATGTGTTTGCACACTATTTGAACTTTCCAACTTTTGCTCGCCCCTTGAGTGTACATGACTTGTTGGAGAAAGGCGATTTTCCTGAGTGAATGTTCGAGTTAAATGTTTGTTGTTGACATTTTCCATTTTACGTGAGACAAGGAGAGAGGGACAAAGAGAGAGAGAGAGAGAGTAAAGTGATGGAAATGCAGGAAGGTTAATTAGACTTTGTCCAGCTAGCCACCCTATAGATGTTGGGAAGGGTATAAAGGAAGTGAACGTGTGACAAGGGGGGCACCGTTTACGTAAGCTAAGATAGTGTGCTCTTGCTCACAGTCACAAAGTCTCGGTTTCCTATTGCACTGTGTAACGCTTTCGTCTTTCAGTATTATCTTTTTTTTCTTTGTCCTGGGAATGTTCTTGCATTCTTTGTCGTGATGAACTCTTTACAGTGTACGATATACAGTGTTCTTTCCAGTGCTGCTGCTCATGGTGTACTCACTGGCTTGCGTGAAACACGAAGACTCATTAACGGACATAGAGTTCTACTGTACTGAAAGTGCATCCGTAGCTTCTTGTGTTTACAATATTACCAGTAAACGGTGTACGCCGCCTAAGACTGGCAACATCTAACTTCGTTACATCGTCATTACACCACCTCATTGATCACACGCTCAGACAATTGATGGTTTGATGCAGGAACCGCTGCATGAAACACCACGAAGAAAATGAGAATCGCTTCGGTCGTACAGGATAACAAACATCGACAGGGCTTCTATTTCAACATGACTAAGCAAGAAAAGCACGCTATCCATGCGTCATGGCTTTCTTTTAAATAAGAAGTAACAAAATAGGAACAGAAACTTGTACATATCCTTGCAGCAGTATTAGTCTGCACTCACGTTGACTTGTTTACTATTGTGAACCAGGGGCCATCCTCGCTCAGTGTGCCGTATACTCACTGGCATCGTTATGTGAACTCACGAGAGCAGTGTTATCTATATTTTATCGACCAGGCGTTACGATGTGAGGTAGAGATACTTATGGCTCAGACGTCACTAGTGTTCTAAACCTACGCCTGAAGCACGTAGTACGGTAAAGGTCTAAGAAAGGGAAAAAGACAACCACCTGTTTGTTGCACGAAGCCACAAGTAAATCTGTACGGATTTCTCAGAAAGAAAGCTTCTTAGTTGCCGAAAAAGTCGTCCGGGTCCGGGGTTCGAACCCGGGACCAACGCCTTTCCGGGGCGGTCGCTCTACCAATTGAGCTAACCAGTAAAGGCGTTGGAAAGGCGTTGGTCCCGGGTTCAAACCCCGGACCAGGACGAATTTTTCGGCAACTAAGAAGCTTTTCTTTCTGAGAAGTCCGTATGGATTTCCTTGTGCCTTCGTGCAACAAACGGGTGGCTGTCTTTTTTTTCCCTTTCTTAACCCTTCCGCCACCTTGCGGGGTTCCACAGAACTCATTTGCACGTTGAAGGTCTGTTTAGAGTGTTGACTATGCCTCAGATTATGAAGTGAGTTGTTGTAGTTTTGAACGGGAGATTGCGGATCGGAATGCACATGCAGAACGCGTACTCTAAAAGCTCAAGCCAAAGAGATTTTAGTGTTGCAAAAGTGCGGTTATGAACAAGGTGGCAGCCAGTGCAGCACTTGTGTTTTAAGCAAAATAAGTCAATGGCCACGGTAACGTTGTTACTCTTGAATGTATTGTATTCAAAGTATATTTACACAATTCTTCGATTACTCCTTTCAACAAACGCTATACATCTTCCATCGAACTCATATCGTGCTCAACGAGCTGCTTTTGTACAGCATGTTGAATAGCATATCAAGACGTAGAGTTTGTTTTGTAAACTCGAGTGTAGGGTCTAACAAAATGTCCAGTTAGCTTTGCCCATCATATGCCTCACCTGTATACACATGTGCCTCATTGTGTGTTACTACACTTGTCATGAGCAGCTACCGCCATACTTTAACAGGAACAGCCCTTAAAATCCCAGTTGCTTCTGCTGCAGGTGGCGAGGGATATTCCTTGTTCTGGCTTCTGTGAATGTGCTAGGTCAACGCATTGTCCTTACAAAGCAGTCGATGTTTGCTTCGTACAGCATGTACTTGTTAAAGTTGAGCTGCTCTAGATTCATCGTTCCTGTTAAGTATGACGGCGGCTGCGCTCCTTTGTCTTAGGTGAAACGTCGAGACCAGCAAAAGTGAATAAATGAATACATAACGTTCCCTTTTCTGATGTACATGACGTGAACGACAAGAACGTAATAAAAGCATGAATTTGACGGGTTAAGAGTGCGTTGTTTTCTTAATAAGCCTTTTTCTGTTGTGCAAGAATGTTTGCGTGTTCTGAGGCCACCTGCCAAGCCAGGTGAACATTTCGCGGTCAATGGCAACAGAGCAAACATTCGGCCATCACAGCACAGGGAACGGAAAAAGACTCTTCAATGGTGTGTAAGCCGCGAATGTGAGCTTGCATAGATCTCGTCATTGAGAACCAGGTATTGGTGCAGCAAGTCGAGCATATCTCCACTCACTTCTGCGATTTCAAAGCTTCCATCAATAAATTAAAAGACTGGCAAACATGTGTTCCCTAGAGATTCCCTAGAGAGAGAGTTGTGGAAAATAAAGAGTGGTATGCAACTTCGCATACATGCATTTCTCTCTCAAATTGTTTATCTCAACTTATCGCAAAATCAAGACACCTAACCAGCTGCGCTCAGAATTCGCATTGTAGGAAGTATTGTAATCGTCGGTGATTTTTTGGCCCAGCGCGCACTGCGCCGACAGCTGTTGACTGGAGTCGAGATAAAGTGCGCCTGCTCTAAATTGGAGTGCGAGAGTCACATTGGTAACATACTGTAGTCTATAGACCATATTCTTTTACACTCGCACCCACGCATAGAGCAAGCGGGCGTACATTTGAAAGCGATTATCACCTGTCTACGCGGCCAGCACCGGGTGTTGCGGGTGCTGGCCGCAACACCCGCAACATTGACAGCGAACATTGGTGGCAAACATACGATAAGGACGTCATCGTGGTCGTTAGCACCACCTGACCAGCAGCCACCGGACATAGGTGAGTAGTCTCTTAAAGGGGCCATGACATCCAATTTTCGATCATAATCTGTGTTATGTGGGCTAATCCTTGAGCATACACAAAAAGCTGGCGATATTTTAGCGCATTTGGTCGAGAACGTAATGTATAATTAAATATTTTTACAAACACGTGAGCGGCCTGAGATTCGGGCAACACTGGCGCCCTCGCGAGCCGTGACGTAACGAGCAGCTGGCTGTGCGAGCGTCTGCATTCCGGTAAACGATATTGTTCCGCGGTCAGCTGCACATGAAATCGAGATATTTTATCTTTCTTCAGCTTGGCACTGGAATTGAACGATTTGCAGCGGCTGAAACTGTGGTAGAAAGCGACGGCGCCTCTCCTTGCTGCACGTGACGCCACAGCCGCAATGGCAAAATGGCGGTGGCCGGCAGTGGGCGGAGTTTCTAGCCGGCGACTTCTAGGGCCTGTCTTGCACTGAGATATTATTTTGCGGCCCACTTTTCATATCTGTGTCGGCATAATAGACTCTCTACGTCTAGTTTTCGCTGGAAATCACGAATTGTTGGGTGACCGTGTCATGGCCCCTTTAACTAAGATAAAGTTCTGGCTTACAACTTGCGTCAAAGAGTGAGAGAGAAAACGAAGGGGAAAGGCAGGGATGTTAAACAAGCTTTGGCTCGGTTGGCTACCCTACACGTTGAATCGGTGAAGTGAGGGATAAGATATAGAAGAAAAAGGAAGAGTAGAAAAAAGGACGAAAAGAACAGTTAGGTGTGTACACACAGAGCACGGACACACGCCGGTAATTCGCGAACGTTCGCGAAGTCCGGTCGACATCAGGAAGGGCTTTCGTGACCTTGTGCCAGCATAATGCAAATCACTTGGGTGAATCCCACAAGGTGGCTGAAGGGTCAATCAAAGTGGATATCCACGCAGGTATACGTCTGGACACGAGCCTACATGAAGCCTTGTGTTTTAGGGACAGCAATGGAAAGCTGAACGCGCCCGCGATAGAAATAATTAAGAGACGGTTAGAGTATTGGTGGCAGAAAACCAGACAAAAAGGTCAAAAATAAATAGTGGGGAAATTAAGGACATTCTGCCGTACCCAGGAACGGCGCAGACAGACATTGGTAATTTAAGTGCAAGAGCGTTGAGAAAAACTGACATTGGCAGCGTTGACCCGACGAATGCAAACAATAGAAATCACAGTTCCAGCGGGAACCGAAGCCAAGCATTCTGCATGGCGATCACGTTTTCTACCACAGAGCCATGTCAGGTCTCGAAAATGCTTTGGAATAAGATCCTATGCAGGCATAATGTTGGTGAAACGTCAATTGTGCTTGCAGTGCTGGCTATCTAATTTTATAAACATTACATATGTACTCCTTGAGGCAGGCGTCATGTCGGGTTAACATCTGTTGCATACAAATGCGCCATCTACTGTAGTTGGTCTACGTAGCACTATCCAGGGCTAACAACCTCGCAAGCACAAGCGCTACATATCAGCTTACCGCTTCTGGTGTTCGTAATACCCATGTTTCTGTTGGCATCGTTACGCAACTGCAAACAACTGGATTATATAAAACATATGCGACTGCTCAACATATGTCTGTGAGTACAACATTTGTACATATCTTTAGCGTCATTTCGTGACGTTTGGCTCAATAAAAAAATTTACAACCCAGTCACCTTAACTCCGCATGCTTCGCATAACGTCGATTTCCATGGTACTTGGGATCTGCCAAATTTTCTATAGCAAGACAGATTTAATCGAGGTACACTGTAAAAAAAACCTTGCGAGAAAAACAGAACATGCATGGCAAACTTAATGACATAACAGTTCTGTTCTTGTCTGTTTTCTGTTTTCCATTTAGCAGTAATTTTGCATACATTGTCTGTTATTACTTTTCTCTATTTTAACAGAGATTCTTCGTTTATCATTTATTCCTAAAAAACAGGTTTTTTTTGTATTTGCACACAATTTTTCTGTTGTCCTACAGAAATTTTCTCTCCGTAGAACCGAGTTCAAATAACAGAGCAGTGCATTCGCTACGTTTTGCGGCATTCCCTGCAACGTTATTGTAATGTGGCATAGGCACAACGTTTTTCGTTCGATTGTTAGCGTTCGTTATCGTTTAGAATTTCTCAACAGAAGGTACTTGCCGCGACCACCGAAAATGACTGTGGTGTTTGTCGAGTTTGGCAATTAATTTTTCGCAAAGTCTGAATTTTACTAGTTTGCAAGATGGTCAGTGCCGGCTTCACGCTCTGTTCTAGAGAGGCCTTTTATTATAACCAAATGTCACACTTTTGCAGCGGATGAAGCATGGTAGCAAACTTCTAGGCGAATTGATTTGATGCCCAACGTCTTGACAGCTCTAACATAACTTTTCCGTTGAAGAACAGGTAAAATCTAACCATGTTCAGGAATCAGGTATATATTACGAAGTGGCTCCGATATTTACAGAAACTATTCTTTTACTGTGTATAACTGACAAATTACGTAATTTGAAAAACACAGATGATCCAATTTCGCCTAATCCAAGAAATTTCATGTAGGGGAAACAGAAAATGCCTATAAATTTTATGTTATTTAACATACAATTTACAGCGAAAGCTGTTATGAGATCACAACAAGGGCCGTTTTTGCGCCGTAGTTGTCCGCCGCCGCCGCCGCCGCCGCCGCCGCAGGTGTCCATAACCAGTATCGCGCGAAATAAGAAAAAAGACTAACTAAATAAAAAACACCGAGGACAGAATGGGAATCGAACCCGGGCTATCTGCATGGCATCCCAGCACTATACCACTGAGCTACGCCGGTGCTTGAAAATGCGATGCAAAATGACCCTATGCAGGCTTCATGTCGGCTAAGCAATCGCGTTAACATGTGTTGTAAAGCGTTTTAGAACAGTAAGGTAACAACCAGGCGTCCAATAATGCGGATTGCGTAACGAGTGGGTCGTTCAATGCTCCAACCCATTGCAAAAGCCTCAGGCATAATTCTTCATCGTCGTCAGCTACAGCATCAACCAAATACAGATAATGCGTTACAAGTGTGTAGCGGGTACCTCGCTTATCCGAATAATGAAGAATAATGGCATATTGGACGCTTCCCCACTACACAAAGATTATGATGATTTATGGCGTAGTGCAGGGGTCTCAAACACGCGGCCCGCGGGCCGCATGCGGCCCGCAAGGCTGTCGGGTGCGGCCCGCGGCCCTCACATGACTGTCTTCGCCACACATTTTAAATACGAATGCATTTCTTAGTCGGGCTATGTCAGGCACCCGGCGTTGTCCGGCGGCGGTGTCCGCGGGGAGGAGGATAGGTTGAGGAGGTGTCCGCGCGCCGGCAGGTGTTATCTCTCCGCTCTCACTGCCTCTCCCATAGCAACAGCTGCGGGCGCGCGCGCTTATCCTCGCCTCTAGCAAAGTGGAGAGGAGGAGCGCGCTCTGGTGCGTGAGGGCGCTCGCATCGCGGAAGCTCGGCGGAGCTCCCGCGTGTGTGGAGAGAGTGTAGCAGAGGGTAGGTGCAGTACTTCGCCGCTCCTTCTCTCGCCGTTCGCTCTCTCTCCTCCCTGCGCCCCGCTCTCCCGTCCGCTCGCTCGCACGTATTTGCTCTTCGCCGTGGTCAGACGCGGCGGTTGTGTTAGCGTCGCTTGCGTGGAGTGGCCCGCTCGGCAGTTGATTTTTGCTCTTCGCCGTGGCCAGACGCGGCGGTTGTGTTAGTGTCGCTTGCGTGGAGTGGGCCGCTCGTCAGTTGATTTTCGCTCTTCGCCGTGGTCGGACGCGGCGGTTGTGTTAGCGTCGCTTGCGTGGAGTGGGCCGCTCGTCAGTTGATTTTCGCTCTTCGCCGTGGTCGGACGCGGCGGTTGTGTTAGCGTCGCTTGCGTGGAGTGGCCCGCTCGTCAGTTGATTTTCGCTCTTCGCCGTGGTCGGACGCGGCGGTTGTGTTAGCGTCGCTTGCGTGGAGTGGGCCGCTCGTCAGTTGATTTTCGCTCTTCGCCGTGGTCGGACGCGGCGGTTGTGTTAGCGTCGCTTGCGTGGAGTGGCCCGCTCGTTAGTTGATTTTAAATGCGAATGCATTTCTTAGTCGGGCTATGTCAGGCGCATCCGGCGGCGTCCGCGCGCCGGCAGGTGTTATCTCTCCGCTCTCACTCCCTCTCCCATAGCAACAGCTGCGGGCGCGCGCGCTTATCCTCGCCCCTAGCAACCGGAGCATGTGGTGCGAGAGAGTGTAGGAGAGGGTAGGTACAGTGCTTCGCCGCTCCTTCTCTCGCCGTTCGCCCTCTCTCCTGCCTGCGCCCCACTCTCCCGTCCGCTCACGCCTCACTCTCCACCGTTTGCTGGCTGGGCGCCTCTCAAGGCGATGGCAGAAGTCGGTGCATTCGCATTTCCTCACGATTTCCCTTCGGGGAGGTGGGGGGCATTTTTTTAAATTTTATTTTCTTATCAAGTATGTTCATGAGCTACAGTCCTGACTGGTCTAAGGCAGTGTCTCCGTGAGGCATACCATATGTTCACCTGGTTTTGAAACATAACCGTGAAACAAAAATTATATTTCGCAATCGGCGTCCACATTTGAGTAATTTTATAGATCGGTGTCGACATGTTGTTGGAATCCTGGCACCAAATCTGCTTCAGAAATGACCTGTATATGAGATATGGAACGGTTTTCTTTCAAATGGCAGCGTTTGCAGGCAAATTGTACAAATCCCCTCCCCCCCCTTCTACCTCCTGCATTGCCCCGGCCCTCGTGGGACTAAATTGCGTGACTGCGGCCCGCTGGCTGAGGTGAGTTTGAGACCCCTGGCGTAGTGGGTACCATGCAAGTGTGCTTGTAGTAGTTGCCCCAAGAGTGTTTAACGGTGCGTAAACGAACGCTTAAAGGAGCACCACTACAACGTCAGGGAAAAAAGGGCGGGTTCCTCGATGCCCACTGCAGGCATTGCAGTAATTCAGGTGCCAGTGCAGGTGACGACGTTCAAAGCGTGTGCATGCCCATTTTCCATTAGTGTTCTATTGTCAGCAACAGCAGAGGTCAGCTGACCCGCGAAATAATCGAGGCAGAAATGATTGATCGGCTGGCAGACAAGTGTATTTCAAAACCCTCGATTGCCCTCTCCTCTAAGGAGTTAACCTATTTACGAAAAGATTGGTGAAATTGTACGTGTAATCATGATGATTGAAAAGCGATGTTGCCTATATATGTGGTTCCCTGGTTCCAGAATAAACATTGTTGCAAGTTAGCGCCTGTGTGTGTCACGCCTTTCTCTGTCCTTGTTTTTTCGTGCGCTAAAAAACCTCAGTATGACATACCAACACGCCCAAAACGCTACATTATTAAGTGTTTAAAAAAGGCTCTAGAAAAGCCGCTCTTCCAGCTTTCGCTGTGACTGTGCTGCGCGTTCCGCGCAGGCCTGGCGATTTTTTAACAGTGTATACAAGACATTGGGCCAACTTAAAAAAAAAAAAAAAGACGGGGGGGGGGGGGGGTATTTTTATTATCTTATTTTTTCTGTCGAGCCTGGCGGCACACATGTCACCACCCCATTATGAAGGGGACGCTCATACATCCATCCATTGTGAACGATTTGGCCAGTTGATGATTCATGATCGGTGTATATTGCGCGGTAGAAAACAGGGACGACAAGCGGACGGGGACAAGCGCAGACTATCAAGTGAAGGTTTATTTTTGACATACCACATATATGACTGAAAAAGGAAAAGAAAGAATAGCTGTTAAAAATAATAAGAACATAAAATTGTACACCCGGATGCACGAGGCAGAAGAGTAGTCCCACTGGCCATGCGCGCCATTTCCCAGGAACCGTAGTTCTTTATCTAAGGGAAGCAATGGACGGTTTGCTAACGCTGTTGTCAGGTTCCCGCGCCATATTCTCGGCTTCAGTAATTAGGGGAGTACGATCGTCCTAGAGCCTATGCATCACAAATGTGCTTTCAAACTGCGCATTGCAACCACATCTGCTGACATGCTGTGCCAAGCCCTCAATGTCGTTGCGTACATTACGTGCGTGTTCACGCAGGCGCCCATTTAGGCATCTCCCAGTCTTCCCGATGTAACATGCACCGCATGATAGCGGAATTCTGTAGACTACGTTCATGTCACATCTGACAAACTGGGTTTTATGCTTGACATTGCAAACGAATTTGGGCTTGTTGCTAGCACATGTCATTCTGGCAAGTTGGGAGAGCTTGCAAGGTGCTGAAAAGCTTTCTTTTCTTTTCATGTTTCAGTCATGCATATGTGGTATGTGACGAATAAAACTGCAGTTGATAGTCGGCACTTGTTCCCGTCGGCTGGTCGTGGTTGTTTTCTACCGCGCAGTATACATCGATCAGGAAGGGTTAAGAAAGGGAAATTGCCAACCAGCCGTTTTTAGCACGAAAGAAAGCCTCTTGGCTGCTGAAACATTCGTCCTCGTCCTGGGATCGAACCCGGACCATGACGTCTACATGACGTGAACGACAAAGTGGCGTTGACACGTTTTGGTGTCTACGCCACTTTGGTTAGCTCATTTGCTACAGCGACGACACCGAGAAGGCGTTGGTCCTGCGTTCGATTCCCGGACCAAAACGAAAGAGAGAGAAAAGGAATATAGTAAAGGTAGGGAGCTTAAGTAGACTACGTCCAGTTTGCTACCCTACACGTGGGGAAGGGGAATAAGGGAGGGAAAGAGATAGGAAAGGAGAGACACACTTCACAGCACACACACAGTCCAGCCTATCACAGGCAGTCGCTTAATTCTGTTGCCGTCAAGTACTGCAGAGGGCTCGTGTGGCTTTCTGCGCTGGTGTACTGTGAGACCATGCTCACAATATCTTTCCTTCAATAAAAGGTAGATCACCACGTCTCCTCAGGACGCATTGGGGAGCCGAACGATGTTGTTCAAGTTGAGGACAGCGGCACAAGAAATTATCAAAAGTCTCTACCCAGTTGCAATTCTCGCACATGAACGAATCTGCTCTGCCATTGCGATAGCTGAATGAGCTGGTAAACGCTACCGACACACAGTTGTCACAGCTTTGTCGCGTCGCGTCGCGTCGAGAAACCTTGGATTGCAGTTGTAGCTATAGGGATGAATCAAGGTTCTGTGGACGATTGGAATTTAGCGGAGAATTCCAGTGTATAATTCCAGAGTGTCATTAGGGTAGACAGAATACAAGTAGGAGTTGGAGGACCCGCCATGATGGTCTAGTGATAATGGTGCTCGACTACTGACCCGAAGGTCGCAGGATCGAATCCCGACCGCGGCGGCCGCACTTCAATGTAGGTGAATTGCTAGAAGCCCGTGCAGTTAGACTTAGGTGCACGTTAAAGAACACCCTGTAGACGGTCGAAATCTCTGTAGCCCTCCACTACGGCGTCCCTCATGGTCATATTGTGGTTTTGGGACGTAAAACGCCAACGATTATTACAGGAGTAGGAGGAATCACTTGTATTCGAATGTAAAGGTGTGATGGGGCCGCGAAGCGTCCTCCAAATCACACCTTCACACACCTTGAGAGTGGTACGGGCATCGGTAGATCTTGTAAATTCATGAGCAGGCTTCCATATTACCTAGGCTGGTCTTGGTGCCGTCAAAATATTGTCATGATAGCAGTATTTTCTTCTGCCCTGAAAACCAGTAAAATGGGGGGGGGGGGGGGTTCGAATAGCTGGGAGGCTCTCGCCAGCGCTGTGGTAACGTTGGTCCGCACTCCGTCAGCCTCACTTATCCTTGTGAAATACTTCAGGGCAATCGGCTTACAAGCTGTGATTGGTGATCAGCAACAAGTTTGACACTATATGCCGTACAGTAGCACCGCACCACTACGGTGCAGGTAAATTATGAGAACAATAATGTGTTTCCGAATGCGCAAAGAAGCACGTGCGGCGTGCACATATAATAAATGGTTAATTCTTGCACTGCAGAAGACGATTCCCGATTTCAGTACTTTGAAAATATTATTTTGCTGCGTAACAGTAACAGTTATCCCTATAGACAAAAGACACTTGAATAATGATTGAGAAGATAAGGACAACGATGTGAGAACCTGACGAGAGCTGCTAGTCCTGGGCTGTGCTGCATGTATACACCGTTGTAAACATATATGTACATAGTTCCGGCGTATATCCGTTACGTAGCAATATTTTTTCACATTACACCGCAATAGCTTAAGTAACACGCCCATTGAGTAGGTTAAAACATTTTCACTGTGTACAAACTCAGACCCTGGGCGGCTTCCGGTTTTCAGGGGCGAGGCTCCTTAGGGTGTGGGTCTGTCCCTCCTCTGTAGTATGTAGTAGTAGTAGTAGTAGTACGTAGCCACGTATAGTGGGATGTATCCAGTCCAAGTGATAAAGATGACGATGACGCCTGATGACCATGAAGAGTAAGCGCGTTCCAGTATAGTGGAATCTACCCACTACACGTGATAACGATGACGCTGATGACGCTGACTTTATCAATATGTAAATAATGAAACATTGTGTATATACTGTATGTATAATCACACCACACCCCCGCGTTTGTGTGTCAGGTCTTTGTATGATGATCGAGTGGGCGAAATTTACGGGGATTGACGGTTTACCAGATTACCTCCGGAGCTTCGCCCACTCATCATCATTCACTTCGTGGATATGGCGTGATTTTTCCACCGATGCAGCATACCAGCAGCGGAAGGGAAGAAAATCCTTGGCGAGAAGCCCGCGGACTTTTGACACTTTTCTGTGTGTGTTTAGCCAAATATGTCAAATAAATATTCTTCTAAGTTATAAAAAAGATTATGATAGGTTTTCTTGAATTCTACGCGTCCTTCTTTAATCCGCAAAACTTAAAAAGAGGCTTTCCTTATTCTGGGACAACTTAAAAACGTGGTTTACGCTTCGGTGTTAGAGAATGATGACCGGAAGTATCTTGGGGTGCAACGCTTGCTGCTTCTATCGCAACCTTGAAAAGGTCTATATAGGCCTAGTCGGTGACAACCGACTATATAGACCCACAAACTGTGGTGCGTTTGCCGTTCCTCCATACATACGTAACCAGAGCCTGGCGTCTGGAGTGCGCTCAAAGATTAAGTGAACTCGCTCAGCTAATCTAGATGCTACACTATTACCGGAATATAAAATTTCGCTGTGTCCATATAAAGTTGCGATATAGACCCACAAACTGTGGTGCGTCTGCCGTTCCTCCATCCATACTTAACTAGAGCCTGGCCTGCTGGAGTGCGCTCAAAGATTAAATGAACTCGCTCTGCTAATGTAAATGATACACGATTACTGGAATGTAAAAGTTCGCTGTTTTTATATAAAGTACTGAATATTACGGAGAAGTGATATCAGGATGGCTTGTAAAACTTTTCAGGAAGTTTACGTTGACAGTCAAAAACCCGCGACACAAGGGTATGCCTAGTAAGACAAAATCGCACGAGAACTGGATCTTTCGACGGACACTAACTTTTTATTGTCGTTTAACGTCAGTTGCGACAGCTTACTGCTTTCGCGCAGTAGGGTACGTAGTTTACTTTTAGGTGCGAAGCGCCTTATGTGCTCGTGCTGTTGGCGTCTCCTGTCGTCGCCCGTCACGGTAAAGCAAGTGGCAAATAGGACGGCGCGTTCGCCAAAAGCTCGCGAGAACGCGCGCCCGCCCGCGAGGTACAACGCCCCCTGCGCTTTTCCGAGTGCCAAAGAAGACGGTGCGTTGGCTCAGGAAAAGCTCTTGTGCGTTGGCTCAGGAAAAGCAGACAGCGTCGACGGACGCTGTCTGCGACGCTGCCTGTACGCTGTCCTATAATCGCTATTGACGTGTCCCTTTGGGAAACACCGGTGACCTCCCCAGGTTTTCCGTTAGTGGAGCTGTTCCTGTATAAAGTCGGCGACAGACGCCGCCTCAGGTACACGGTCAACACGGTCGCCTCGGCGGGGAATCGAACTCGGGTCGACGCGACACACGTACAGTACTCACGAATTTTTGGTTCTAACCATATCACGACTTCTGCATACAGCGTTCCCATATGGTAGAGTACATGACACTCAATATCGTCGAACAAAATTATAAACACGTATGCATTCCGAGACACGGCTAACTCCCTCTCCCATAGTAGAATACATGAGATTCTATATCGTCAGCCATATTTTTTTATACAAAGTCTATTAGGGCGAAGACCTTAGATGCCTTCATCAAACGCGGAAATTGACCGTTGGCTTCCCGCGTCGGCGGTGTCAACAGAAGTGATGCGAAAACTCGTCACGTTATGACGTCTCCAAATGACGTCACCACAACGTGACGTCATATGTGACGTCACTATGACGTCATCACGTGACATCATCGCTTGGTCAAAGGTGGGCCTATCATGGAAGCAGTGCGAAACCAGGTGAGAGAGAAAGCTTTCGGAGGGTGGTGGGGGGGGGGGAGGATCAACACTTCGAATGAGAAGGAAAAAAAACCATGGCTTTCGCCTTTTGAGGCTTAAAAATATTAATTCAAGAAGAACTAAAGCCAGAGAACGTGTTGGTTAAACTGCTCGTGATTGACCTATTACCAAGGCTTGACTTGGTTTCATTTATTTATGGCTTCTTGTGACTGTCAATAACAAAAAAAAAGTAATAGGTCTATCTGTTTCCCTTCTTCGCATGTAAATGTTAGCTGTACTTTAGGCATGTAAGCATGCGCTATTTGTTGATGTTACCGGGTCTACAATAGCTATCGAAAGAATCCCAATTTAAGCGGTCTCCACTGTCAATGTTCTGAGACAACAGCAAGCAAGCCAGTGTGGTTTTCATGTTTTATTCCCCAAGTCATGACTATTTCAAATGATCAAGTGCTTCCACGAGATAAACTTGAGTTTGCACAACTCGTGACCACATTTTGCTGATGTGAGCAACGTTACACAATAACGTTTACAATGGTTAGTTAAATCAAAATTTCAGAAAAAATGCCCCCCACCTCCCCGAAGGGAATCGTGAGGAAATGCGAATGCATTTCGCGCGCGCTTCACTCTATTTATATATGGTGGTTGTGGTTCGAAGAAGGAAAAGGCGCCTAATTTCTGCAGCCCGGTCGGGAGCACGGCGCAGCGCCTTTTTCTGCAGCCCGGTCGGGAGCACGACGCAGGCAGCAGACGCTGCCTGCGTCGGCGTCGCGAGGCGAGAGAGGGAGGAGCGTAGGAGAGGAGAGAGAGGTGGGACGCGCATGCGCAATGGGAGTGTGGACGCCGCGGGCAGGGATGCCTAGAGGAGAGAGGGGGGAGCGTAGCAGGGGGAGAGAGGAGGGGAGGCGCATGCGCAGTGAGGGTGTGGTTGCCGCGGGGAGGGATGCCTAGAGGAGAGAGAGGAGGTTTTTTATTTTTTAAAGGGTTTGCGCATGCGCAGTAAGGGTGGTCACGCCGCACACCACCACCACCGGATTAACCTTCGCCATAAGATGCTTCACATCTAACACCTTGCCGGCGCTTACCTCCTCAACCTATCCTCCTCCTCCGCGGACAACGCTGGACAATGCTGGACAACGCTGGACAACGCCGGATGCCTGACATAGCCCGACTATGAAATGCATTCGCATTTAAAAAAAATAGCCAGGCATATTTGATCACTTCTAACTCTAAAGGCTTCTGAAAACTGTAATGAAACAAGCACTTGAATCATCAGCAATGAAAGGATAACAGGCATAAGTGACAGTGACCCTTCAAGGGGTAGTACAATGATCTAAAGCCAGCGCTGAGCCTTGTGGTCGCAGCCGAAGTCGCTATGTGACGATTTGCTTCGGTATTTGTACACTTTAGCTTTTGTATTCATCGTGTTTTCTTGGCGCTTACGTCTGAAAGACAAACACAGAACATATCAGAACTGCAGCCAGCGTGTTTGGGTGTGAATAACACAAACACGAGCACAATGAGCAAAGTGACTGGATTATCAACGTACAAGTGTGAAACGACTGGCAATGTGCCATGTTTGAGTCCGCGTGCTTTTAGTGAAGGGCGCTTGCTCCTTGTTGATGAAATTTCTGCTTTGCGTACGGTGTCCGTTGCCAGCTTGCTAACCGATACCATATAAAAGTAGCCTCTGACAACTGAAGGAATATAGAATGGGTCCAGCTTAGGCGTCATGGTACTTACGCTTGTATCGCAAATATAGTTATCTGAGGCTGCAAATAGTGTCGATGTCATAATCATCATCATCATCATCATCATCATCATAATCAGCCTGACTACGCCCACTGCAAGGGCAAAGGCCTCTCCCATGTTCCGCCAATCAACCCTGTCCTGCGCTTTCTGCTGCCACGTTACACCTGCAGACTTCTTAATCTCATCTGCCCACCCAATTTTCTGTCTCCCCCTCACGCGTTTGCCTTCTCTTAGAATACAGTCAGTTACCCTTAATGACGTGACTGGATTCCAAGAGAAGGCAAATGCGACAGGGGAGACAGAAAGTAGTGTACATTACTGTAAAAATAAGTGACCATTCGGATAATTGGGAAAAATTGGGACCATTGGGAAAAATAAGTGGCCATTGGGAAAATAAGTGACCTTTGTGATGAAAAAATCAAAGTAACAAGCTTGGTAATTCTGAAGTCATTCACAGGAAACGTGCTTATGTCAGCATACATTGTGTTTTAAAGTTTCATGCTGGCTTCATTTGATTTCATTGTGCTACGCTGCGATAGGAGTAAAAAAAGTGTTTCACTGAGAAGGCGGTAAAGGCCGGTCAATCTGCTAACGAATCTGTATATCAGTTAACGAATCTATTTGCAATCTGCTAACGAATCTGTATATCTATTAGGGACAAAATCAAACAAATAAAAAGAGAGCATCCATTCTTTTTTTTTTCTTTGTGAATATAAAGCTGCATAGTTGCAGAT
Organism: Rhipicephalus appendiculatus; assembly: GCA_030522465.1. Taxonomy (NCBI): domain Eukaryota; kingdom Metazoa; phylum Arthropoda; class Arachnida; order Ixodida; family Ixodidae; genus Rhipicephalus; species Rhipicephalus appendiculatus. The sequence goes on from JALIZH010016743.1 coordinate 40,757, forward strand.
AGCAAGCCCCACAGGCTACCCCACAGGCCACTACGCGGTTGTAAGGTGTCCCCTTTCAAAACCAATAAAATTGACGAGATAGAGCTTTCGGAATTCTGTTTTGCTTTCTCCTTGCAAGTTAGTAGAAAGTGACAGGCTTCGGATACGAGATGCTCGTTACACCGGTTATTGGCGCCGAGTCTAGCTTCAAGCTCTTCGTACGCTGTATACTCCGCCTAACACCTACGTAGCCAGCAACTTTCGAGCAAGGACTCACCGGTTTCCTTCCGCAGAACGGAATCACTTGCAGTTCAGTTTTTGTTTCGACGCAGCCCGCTTCCTACACGCAGCTGAATATCTCTACTACTCTGCTCTCCAACGCGTCACTTCAACACTAATCCTAAACTAAAATCGAAACCAAAAGTCACTGAGCGCTGTTGTTTGTTCGTTGCCAGCTCTACACAATTTCAGGCACGTCAAACAGTGCTGTAATTCATTAACGAATGTAGAGAGGAAACTCAAGGTTGAAACCAAGATCATTTAGGACTGCTGCGCAATTTTACACGGTATCAGACACGTTGTTCAGTATTTGACTTATTTGGATAACCGTTAGGAAGCAAACTGAAGGAAGGTTAATCGAAATCCATCCGGCTTCCGTTTCGATCCAGCCCGCTTCCTCCGCACGGCTGGAAATCTCGACTTCTTGGCTCTCTCACGGGATCACTTCAACAGCAATTGAAATTCAAAATCGAAACCAGAACTATTTGCGTTGCTGCGTGACCGCTGTCAACTTTACACATTATCAGACAGGAGAAATTGTGCTATAACTGAATAATTAATGTAAATCGCTAACTTAATATTGAAACCAAGATCATTTTAGGTCTTTTGCGCAATTTTGCATAGTTTCAGACTGGTTCTCAGTGCTCGAACCTTCCTCCGTGGCTCGAACTGATTGAATAATGTTTAGGGGGTAGAGGGAAAGTCGACCGAAACCAAAACCATTTAGCGCAGTTGTCTGTCCGTTTCCAAACTCTATACAAATTGAGACAGGTCAAAGAGAGCTAGAACTTGTTGACGAATTTAAAACGCGAACTCAAGATCGGAAACGAAAATTATTTAGGTATTTTGAGCAATTGTGCATAGTATCGGACTGTTGCTCAGTTCTCGGACTGATTGAATAACGTTTAGGGAGCAGAGGGAAAGTCAATCGAAACCGAAACCACTTACTGCAGCAGGTTGTGAAGCACCGAATGCGACCTTCCGAGAATATAAACTGCACGTCGCGCCGCTCGCGGGCAACGCGCTGCTCGCGCGCCAGCGAAGCGGCTGACGCGGCGTCCCGAGCGGCTTGGAAAAAAGACCAGCGCGCGGCGGCGGCGGCGGCGCCTCCCTCTTTGCCGGGGGAGAAAATTGGCCGCCGCCGCTCTGCCCGCGTTTCCCCTTTCCCGAACGTTTCCCTCCCGACCTCACGCCTCCACAAGTTTTTCCCCCCTTCGGCGGCCGCTCCGGCAAAAACTCCGCGCAGCGCGACTCCGCGAACCGTCGGCCGCAAACTTCGCCGAGTTGGAGCATGCGCAATCGGGAGCGCGAAGGAAAACCGGGAGGAAGGAGGGAGAGCGCGTTACTCTCTCGCCCAGCCAGCGCATCCCGTACGCGCCCGGGTTGAGGCGGAGGGTACTGGGCTCTAACGCCAGGGAGACGAAGAGGACTGAGAAGGCAAGTGGGCGGTAAGGGAGCTTAGGGAAGGAAAAAAAGGGAACAGAGAGGTCGGCGCGCGAAGCTGCTGCCAGGGAACGGCGAGGAAGGCGAGAGCAATAGGGGAAAAAAAGGAGAGGGTGGGTAAAGAAGGGCGATTCCCCTTTCGAGAATCAACAGCATCTGCGAAGGGTCCCCCGTCACATCTTTCGAACAAGGTTTCGTGCAAATGAGTGACCGTACCACAAGCACAGCGCGAGAATTCCACGCCGAGGTGTAGCATTTACAGGGGCCGGAGGTTGGTTCGAGGTGGGGGGTGGGAGAGGAGAGGAGGGTCTCCCCGCTGTTCGCGCCCTACAGTCGCGTGATACGGAATCCCTGCTTTCTTTTCACCGGCCCTGTAGCCGCGAGTGCCTATACGGTTGTGGAAGGAACCTTGTGAGCGATATTTGTCATTTTTCTTCAACGCAACCAGGACGACGCGTGTGCAACGGCCGCATCTAGGCTGGAGGATCAACGATGGAGCGCAGAAGCGCAGTGAGCAGTCGCCGGCATCCACTGTGCTCTGCAAGATGAACGTAAGTTCGCCGCCCCATTTCTGTGTGCTTCGTCATGGACACCGCATAGTGGACAGTGTACACCGCGGTGCGCCTGCTTGACCTTAGGTGTTGCAATACGGAGAAGCGTTACAAAATTATTCATTTTTCTGCTTATCCTTGTTCTTTTGACGACACGGAAAACCGATTCCTTGGCTGTAACAACCCTAAAAGCTTTTCTTGAGATGCCGCTTTCTTTGTTTCTTTTTAATTCAAAAACGCACATCGACATGTTTTTACGTACCACCTTCGCGAAGTGTCTTACGGTAAATGCATAGCAGAGCATCCTTAAAACACATTTTTTTTTCATTTTCTCTTTCACGGGTGTGTAAAGCGGCTGCGAAGCCTCGAATAGTGCATCGGAAATCGTGCGCATCGAATTACGTAAGGCTTGCGGCGACAATGCAGCACGCGTGCGTGCACGTGATGATAACAGCGACGCGCCTGTTCTCGTTATAAGCATTTCGAGATTCCAAACGAAAGTACATAGAAGAAAAGCTCAATTCTCAACCATTTTGTCGAGTCGACTTACGGAAACACTCAAGACGACGAACGCAGATGCGAGGAGTCCTTGCCGGAATGTAAGTGCTTGCATCGAGACCGCCATGACCAGCTTTCCTTAACAAAAATATGTGTATTCATTGTATTCTGCTGGTCCTAACATATAGGGCCTCAACGCGGAGGGTAAAGAAAGGCTTGATATAAAGTTGAAGGGCCTCGCAATGAGGGTCGGAGTGAAATATTACTGGCGTAGTGGCTGAGAAACAGGCAGATATCGCGGGTTTATAACAGAGCAGCAGGTAGTCCATGTTGAACTTTGAATTTCATTTCGTGTCCATTCAAAGAAGGTAGAGGTTACAGAGGGGCAAAGACCGAAAACCACATATAGGCTTGACTGGGCCTGTGTCCCTTATTGGCAACACATAGCAGTGGACATTCTAGTGGATATTATGCACGTTCTTGTAGATATTAAGATGAATCAATAAATGCTAGTTCAGATTAAGAATACATGAAGTTGGGCGCAACACGTAGTGGTTACAGTGCATAACCGGCAGGCAACACTAGATTTACAAGATGGGTTGCAAGGGAGACTAAGCATGGTCTTTGAAAACGGAGAGCTAGAATGTTGTGACGAAATGTGAAAATTTATTGGTACAAATTGGCGTCAACTGACGTCTTTATGCTGGTTATAATAACGTTATCGAAGTTGAAGACGTTGTTTTATTGACCCAAATACTACGTTCGCAGCTCCTTCTGACCTCGACAATCTCCGAAACCTGAACTCTCTTCCGGAACCTGCCTCAGTGGTTCGTGGCCTCCAGGACATCGGTCAAGCTCGACTGGACACTAGTTCACGCCACAAAGAAGCGAGCAAGAGGGCTACTCGCGCCCAGGATTCCAAGCTAGGATAAGAGTGTCCTTCCACGAGCTCTGCCTGCGGGGAAAGGATCCTGCCCAACCGAAGGCACAAGCAGTTTGTCGTTGTCTTGTGTGTGGAGTTTGGACCGAGACAACTGAACAAAAACCTAGAACATGGCCGACCAGATAATCTACAAAGTGACGGGCTTCATACAGAAAGCCAAGTCTTACATGCCCGGCGCATGCGGAGAGGATAACTCGGGAGAGCAATTGCACTTCGCCAAGCAAGGGAACGACACCGAACTATCAAACTTTCAGGTAAGCCATGGCACGAATCAAAGCATTGATGTGCTATAAAAAGTCTGTATCGACCTGAGTATAAACTCAGGCTTCTCCCACTGCCGTTGCTGTCCCCCCCCCCCCCCAAAAAAAATCTGCCTAGATGACCTAACCAATCGCATTTGCTCATTTTTGTGACGTCAACAGAAGTATACCCATTGCCGTTGCTGTCCCACCCAAAGAAAATTTACCTAGATGGCCTATCCAATCGCATTTGCTCATTTTTGTGACGTCAACAGAAGTATACCCATTGCCGTTGCTGTCCCACCCAAAGAAAATTTACCTAGATGGCCTATCCAATCGCATTTGCTCATTTTTGTGACGTCAACAGAAGTATACCCATTGCCGTTGCTGTCCCACCCAAAGAAAATTTACCTAGATGGCCTATCCAATCGCATTTGCTCATTTTTGTGACGTCAACAGAAGTATACCCATTGCCGTTGCTGTCCCACCCAAAGAAAATTTACCTAGATGGCCTATCCAATCGCATTTGCTCATTTTTGTGACGTCAACAGAAGTATACCCATTGCCGTTGCTGTCCCACCCAAAGAAAATTTACCTAGATGGCCTATCCAATCGCATTTGCTCATTTTTGTGACGTCAGAGAAAATTTATCTAGATTGCCTATCCAATCGCATTTGCTCATTTTTGTGACGTCAACAGAAGTATACCCATTGCCGTTGCTGTCCCACCCAAAGAAAATTTACCTAGATGGCCTATCCAATCGCATTTGCTCATTTTTGTGACGTCAGAGAAAATTTACCTAGATGGCCTATCCAATCGCATTTGCTCATTTTTGTGACGTCAACAGAAGTATACCCATTGCCGTTGCTGTCCCACCCAAAGAAAATTTACCTAGATGGCCTATCCAATCGCATTTGCTCATTTTTGTGACGTCAACAGAAGTATACCCATTGCCGTTGCTGTCCCACCCAAAGAAAATTTACCTAGATGGCCTATCCAATCGCATTCGCTCATTTTTGTGACGTCAGAGAAAATTTACCTAGATGGCCTATCCAATCGCATTTGCTCATTTTTGTGACGTCAACAGAAGTATACCCATTGCCGTTGCTGTCCCACCCAAAGAAAATTTACCTAGATGGCCTATCCAATCGCATTTGCTCATTTTTGTGACGTCAGAGAAAATTTACCTAGATGGCCTATCCAATCGCATTTGCTCATTTTTGTGACGTCAACAGAAGTATACCCATTGCCATTGCTGTCCCACCCAAAGAAAATTTACCTAGATGGCCTATCCAATCGCATTTGCTCATTTTTGTGACGTCAGGCACCTCTCGCGTACTGCAGTTACGTTATTTTACCATACAGACACACGTTAGTATCGCTGGTTTACGGTCCAAAACTAGAACATTCTGCCAAATTTCAGCAAAGATTCCGACATCGCTGGTCAGCCAAAAGTAATATTATAAGTAGGAACGACGAACCTTTAATCCTTAATATGCGTGGTATTCACATTAGCAGCGAAAAAGTACTTGCTGTTAGAACGGAAGCCACGTCGCAAGACTCACTCGCACAGAATGAATGGCTGGCGCGCCGCAGTTTAAGGGGCGGGGCTTGTATTTATTCTTAGGTTGTAACCAACTATAGATAGCTTGCACGGGACGTCATAGTCGCCGCTTCGTAACGTACTGGTTCACCAACATGGCGGCCTTGATGACGTAGAGACAGCATAGTCACATCGCATTTGACCTGTTTCAATGTGATAACGATGCGGCCAGAATGTTATTTGTCTCTGTGCGTCAATAACAACAGAACTTGCAAGCGATGTAAGGACAACATTAACACGTGACGTCACAAACTTTGCATGTGCGATGTGGTGCACCAACATGGCGGTTTCAGTGACGTCAGTGCAAGAAATCTATTGTGTTTTCTATGCTAGTGTTTAAAGTGTACCATCGCTGTGTCGCCTTTTGAACATCTGTGACGCGTCGACTGTTCGCTGGCTGTTGCGACGTTATTCTTCTGGTCGCGGGTTCGAACCCCGGTAACGGTTACCGCGAATTCCGACGGAGAGGGAATTCGCAGAATTAAAAAAAGCGCGTTCTGTTACCATGTTTCTAGACAATGTCGAGGAAAATAAGCAACCATAGGAGGCTAAAATTACAGGAGAGTAAAATTAATTTCGACGTCCAACCCCGTATTACGTTGCCCCAGACACGTCAGGTCAGGTTAGGTTATAGGCTAGGTTAGGTTATGTTCCAAATTCGAAGCGAACTAAAGTGGTAGCTAGAGCGAGCTCGGTAATTATTCAGGCAGTGTATTGCGCCGCGCAGGGGCGCTTTTTCTAAAGGATACTTAATAGAAGAACGAGCTGTGACTCTATTATGACCGCATATATGGCAGTAAAGTTGCACGCGGACGGGAAATGTGAACTTATTTCACGTAAAATACAGCTCTCCTTTTATTCATCGTTACTACCATTACTTAAAAAACGCATTTCTGCGCTGCCGCAAAGCACCACCCAGAATTATCTGGTTGGCTATGTTTCGATACAGCTCAGTTATCTGCAAGTTTCAACAAGACTTGAATAGTTGCCTAACATCCTTCGCGATGCGCACCTTGTAAGAAGTATGTTCTTGGATCCTGAGCGAGCCTTGCGTCAGCTTGGAGTAGAGGGAATTAGCCTTTAATTACTTTTTAAGCCACAGGCATCGTCAAGTACTGCAGAATTCTCTTCGTTCGGGAGTGTCCATTATTAGGGTGATTTTTGCCTGTTCTTCATTTACTGTTTTTAATCCGTGAGCGTTATACATATTTCTTAATTTTTTTTTGTTCATAGTTTGATAACCCTGCTTGCTTTTCAAATTTCTTCATTTTTTTTTCACAATATGCTCCGTTTCATTCATCAGGTGCAACGCAGCGTGAGGCTAGCGAGAATTAATAATAACTGTTGGGGTTCTTTGTCCCAAAATCATGATATCATAATGAGGGACGCCGTAGTGGAGCTCTCCGAATATTTCGACTATCTGATGTTCTTTAACGTGCACCTAAATCTAGGTACATTGACCTCAAGCATTTCACCTCCACCGAAATGCGGACGCCGCGGTCGGGATTCGATCCCGCGACCTGCGGGTCAGCAGTCGAGCACCATATCCACTAGACCACCGTGGCGGGTACGCTAGCGAGAATTTGCTGCAGCAAATGGGCTTTCTTTTTTTTCTCTTTTTTTTAGGCTAAGTAATACATGAAGGTGTTTCGTACCTCAGTAATAAACAAACTCTGTCATACGACTATCAATACGTTGTTCCACATCACTTAGCGCGCCGTTGTTTTCTGTTAATTCTGATAATTTATTTGCAGCTCTTCGCCAATCCTCACGCGCAGGCTCGTACTAGTCTTGCACCAGCATTCGCAACCACAAAAACCGAGGAAGAGACGCTTGGAGTTTTACACACTGACCGAAATTCTTGCATAGTTTCTACGGCTTTGTATACCTGATGTTTGAAACGGAGTGTTAAAAATCTGGCGTTGTACATCAAGCTATAGATTAATATCTCTCACTCTTACTAAAGTTCTCTAAACCGGAATTTTGTCAATCTAATCCAAATGTTCACATATCATTCTAAGTAGACGCAAGGCTAACCCGGGTTTTTAACGAATACGAAAACGTGGCTCTAGCAAACCTCGGCTACTCTGCTTCTCTATAACGCAGCTGTATACGAAGACCGGAAAGGTCTCTTATGCGTAAATTCTTAGAGGCCTTTCTTCTTTTGACTTCACTGCTTGCATTACTGATGCTTTAAAACACCCACTCGTTGCGCAATTAACATATTTTGACGCCAGGCGCGCATATACGCTTCTGACAGGCATTGTTACACGCGATAAGGAGAGTCCTTCGACTACATGACATTCATGTAGCATTTTTTTTTTTCTGAAGCCGATTCAAGCATGGCGTAGCTCTGTGGTAGAACACCTGCTTGCCAAGCAGAAAGCCCGAGTTCGATTCTCACTTGAACCAAAGTTTTTTATTATTTACTTTGTTTAGGCTACATCTTTCTTGATGTTTCGGTCGCGGACAAGATGATGATCTTTCGTTCACAACCAACGACGCCGGCGCCTACGCCGACGCCTACGCCGACGCCGACAGCCGAAATTCCTGCAAAACGAGCTCTTTAACGCTGTCGCCTTAAAAAGTAGACACTAAAAGTGCATAATGTCCTTGTTCAATGCTTTTCCTGTGTAACATTTTGTGCCTCGAATCCCTTCTAGCCGATACCTTTAGGTTTAGAGCCAGCGTTTGTACCGAGAAAACATCACTCTTCTTACCGGCCTGTGTTCTCGATTCAGTATAAAAGCAATTCAATTAAAAATCAATTTCGGAAGATAGATAATAAAGATTCGAGTCGGTTTGGGCTGGTGTATGTGTGTTTTGCTTAAATAAAGAGTAAGTGCATGGTAGGGCGTAAATTTATTCTACTTTAGTCGTAGGGGTGCTTTCACGTCACACGGTTTGCAGCAATGCCACACAAAGGCACTTGGCTAGTCTCCATGACACCACAACAGGAAGTTATCTGTATTATCGTGCTTTCCATGCAAAACAAAACTGTATATAGCTTCCTTAAGTTACCAATGGAAAAATTTGCGCGAAACTTGGCTCTTCATAGCTCAAGAACGTGGGAAGTTTTCAGTTCTTTCCTGATTACCTCACTTTTATCGGCTGTAGCCGACCGTGTAGACAGGCCTTTGTAAATCAGAAAATGATTTCCGCACAAAGGCCTTTTTTAAATCATAATAGAATTTCTGTGGAAAGGCCTTTCTAAATTAGAAAAAAGTTTTCTTAGAAATGCCTTTTTAAATCAGAAAGAATCTCCGTAGTAGCGCGTTTTTTAAATAAGAAGGAATTTCCGTAAACACGCCTTTTTAACTCAGAAAACATGGCGTAAGAAAGGGCTTTTAAAATCACAAAAACATTGCTTTGGAAAGTCCTTTTTAAATCAGAAAACAATTTTCGTAGAAACGCCTTTTTAAATCAGAAAATAATTTCCGTAGAAACGACTTTTTAAATGAGAAAACATTTCCTTAGAAAGCGCTTTTTAAATCACAGAAACATTTCTTTAGAAAGGGCTTTTGAAACCAGAAAATAATTTCCGCACAAACGCCGTTTTAAATCAGAAAAAAGCTTTTGTAGAAAGGCCCTTTTATATCAGGAAGGAATCAGAAGCGAAGAAAATATTAACAACGATTTCTACGGTGTTACGGATCAGAAGCAGGACATCATTATGCGCCACTCCGTAGTGGGGGGTCTCCTGACTAATTTAGACCACCTATTGTTCTTTAACGTGCACCAACATCTAGGTAAACGGATATTATTGTATTTCGACCCCATCGAAATGCAGCCGCCATGGACGGGAATCGAACCGGCGACCTAGAGCTTAGCAGTCCTACACCTCAGCCTGCTAAGGCATACCACAGCGAGTTAAGTGAAGAAGAGTGACCTCACAGAGAAGCGTCACAAATGCTCAAGCTCTTCTTTAACGAATACGTAGATTACAGACTTCCTCTATAACGAATACAAATGGTGCTCGGAATTACCGTCTACCCAGGGGTAACAGTTAATATGCTCGCCCTGAATCAATGGAAAGGAAAAGACCCTTTAACAGTTACCGAAATGACAGGCATTTGTTTTAAAATCGTTAGCATTATAAATACTTAAACTTCGTAGACACAGCAAGTTCGGTGCTAGAGGGAGAGAGGGAATACAGGAATGACAAGAGAGAGGGAGAAAGAAAACCATCAGGGCACACATTTCACAATGCACGCTCAGTGCAGCGTATCATAGGCGGTCGCTTCAAGAACTGCAGAGGAGCACGTGTGGCTTTCTTGGCTGATGTGCTGTTCGGTGTCAAAAAAATATAAGTTCGCGAGCGGGACACACACGGAAAATGATACATTTCAAATAGCCCTATCAAAAAGTGATACCAGCACACACAAATTTACATTAAATGCTAGTGCGAGCGTCGAGAGAAAGTTGCTCTGAAAACGGTGGTCGAAAATGTAATATATTTCACATTAATAAAAAAACAATAAAATAAAAACAACATTCCGGCAAAAGTTGGCTGTAGAACAGTAATGGAACCGTAACACATGGATTACGTGTAGGCACTGCGTACACAAAGTTCTTGCTACATAGAAGAGCTCGATCCGAAAGTTCAATGTGTTATTGCTCAGGATCGGAAGAAAATCAATCAATCAATCAATCAATCAATCAATTGAACTTGTATTTGTCCACAAGAAATATGGCGACGACGGACAAAAAGAGGCAAAAGCGGGAGGTTGACAAGGCTCCGGCCCCCTACAGAGTCCAGTAGCCCCTGAGAACGGTACAGAATGTAATTTGTGAAACAAATCATGGCGCTCGACTGCGGACTCGAAGGTCGCGAGATCGAGTCCCGGCCCTGGCGGCCGCATTCCGATGGGGGCGTAATGCTAGACGTCCGCGTACTTAGATTCATCATCACCATAAACGGGTATGTGCCACAATATCGAGTAAATGCCACTACTGGCCACTGGTCCAATAATAAGAAGAAAACTATCGTCATCAAACGGGTGTGCGGAAAGAAGCCAAGCCAAAGTGCCCACTCTATCCCCTTCAGGCGCAGCGTCCACATATGTGGACGCCACTTGTTTTTGCCAGATTCTCGGAATAGTGGGAAAGAAATGGGCAAGATAAATTGCGCATAGGAATAATTGAACCGTCTCCATAGTCAGAGCGTCTTGACTTGACCTCAATGTGCTGCATACAACTGTAGCCGATCACTTTGATGAAGGCACTACGATGTTTGACGGGTAATTCGACGTGCCGTGTTCGAGCACCAATTTCATGAGTATTATTTTTCTCTGCTCAAAATGAAGACAGCCAAAAACGAACTGGGTGTGCATTTTGAGCCTGAGATTGCCTTCTTTTTGTGTAAAAATCGAACATGAGTAGCTGCAGAATAATTAAATATTTAATTATAAGCTAATTAAGATAAATGATCAAAGCTCGCACAAAACAACGTATTTCTTAATTTTCTTTATTGGAATGTAATAAGGAGTGCCTTAGAATTATGTTGTGCGAAATTTAGACATTTCCGGACAGTGCATCATAATGTGCGCCTGAAAGGGCTATTGACAACCTAGCTACAACCAAGGTCTGCCTAGCCACAACCAGAATAAGCAGCCAAAGATGCTCTATGAGAGGTGCGAACGCTGGGCTTCATCGCGAGGTTCTGTCTCTGGACTTTGGACATCCGAGTCGTGTCGTTAACTGTCTGTTGTTTAGCTCGAACCTCTCTGCGCTGAGAATCAATGTAGAAACAACCTAGCATCACCTAGCTAAAGCCTAGCAACGACCTAGAAGCAACCTAGAAAGAACCTGCATCCAGGCCCGTAGCCAAAAATTTTTTTCGGGTGGGGGGGGGGGGGGGGGGGGCGGCAACTATTGAAAACCTTGAAAACCACCTTGTTTCATTATTTATTCGCGGTAAAACACCCCCCCCTTCATCCGAATTTTGGGAAGGGGGGGGGGGGGGCGGGCCCCTAGCCCCCCCCCCCCCCCCCTCCCCTGGCTACGGGCCTGCCTGCATCACCTAGCTAAGGCCTAGAAACAACCTAGAAGCAACCTTATTAATCTTCAGATTTCGTCCGGTTTCTCTGTTTCAAGCCTTCCGCGGCTTATTGCAAGGTTCGGCAATTTTTTTCACGTAGTCCGTGCAACATTCCCAAGGGCTCGCGTTTGTAAGAACTGCTTTTGACAGGCTGTCCTTTTGGCATATTTTCGCTGTGACCATTCACAGATGTAGAACATAGTTCAGCACGAAATGTACCCGATTTCGGCGTTCTTATTTATTACGCAGAAGAGGCCCAAATATCACTGATGAACAGATATATATTGTCACTGTAACTTGGTTGTAGAAATGAACACGAAGATGAAATTGAATGTTGCATGGAGAGCTAACTAGGCTGCCGCAGAATTTCAAAACAAAAAAAAAACCTTTCGAGCATAGTGATACGAGTTTTATTTCACAAGTGAACAAAAATTATTTTAATGCACTGTGGTAAAGGTACATATGCAAAAAACTAAATGAAAGGCAATATTTCATGTGATTTTTTTCTTTTTGCCGGGAAATTCAAGGTTTGTTGGTGTAACTACCAACAACTAGATGCGTTCGAAGACAGCGCAGCGCATGCCCGTTCAGATGTTTACTTCAACCCCATAATAGCGTAAAGTATGGTCGCAATCTATTTGAAGACCAAATTTGCGCTATCTATAAGCCAGGACAGGTGTGTTCGGCAGCATCTACCAAAGATATGGTGCAGATACATATTAACGCCGTGGATATCTTCAGAAACACGGATGTCTACAAAATGTGAAGGCGAAGCATAATTATCGGCGACAAATTGTAACGCTTAGAGATGCTGGCACATATTTCCGAGATTACTGACGTGTTTTACCCCTGTTTGACGTATTCTTGTCGATCATTATGACACTTTAGAAGAATAATTGGGTCCCGAGTGCTCGAGATTTGTGCGGCAGGATGTGCCGTAAACAAATTTACGTGAGTAATCACAAAGTCTGGGCTATTTCGGGGCTCATCCTTAGCCATGCAGGGAATCTCGACAGAGCCGTTAGCTCTGTGAATAGAATTTTCGAGAGGAGGTCATCAATTGCGGTGTCAGCGAAGTGCAAGGGATCAATGCTTTGCTTTAGTAACAACTCTGAGGTGAGGTAGAAGGCCAATGTGTCATTTAAATTCTGATTGACAGAAACTGATACATTGGTTCTCTTTAGCACTTATATTTCTTATTGTGATAGTGTCAACTACATGCTCATGCGAAAATATATCCATGACACTTTGCTGGTTGCTAGTAAAAAAGATCGCGTGGGTTGCTTTAGAATATCGCTCTGCTTGCTTTTTTTTTCTTTACAATGAAGTCTGTAACAGTGAAATGATTATTATTCTTGGAAGTATTATTGTAGCACTGTCACTGTTAGGAGACCTAACGTTTCAATTCGCATGGATTCGCATAAATTATTGATCACGCGGATGATTTCTGAAGTTATCCGTGATTTATTTGACCGCGGATGCTTGTACGTAGCAGATATGAAGTTAATCGCGCAACGAAGGACAATGCTTTTAAAGGAAAGTCAAGCTATCTATATGTTAACACTACACCTTCAGCTTATTTATTCTGCCAGTATACGCTATGAAGTTTACAGTGCGGATGATTCTGTAAAACCAGTTCAGAGATTGACCGTAAATCATGTGCAAGATAGACCGATATACTACCATCGTCTGCTCTTGCGAAGTTAGACCACTTTTAATATACAGTAAATGACGTTTTACAGCGAAAGCTGTTATGAGATCCCAACAACGGCCGTTTTTGGCGCCGTAGTTGTCCGCCGCCGCCACCCGTTACAGCTTTCGCGCGAAATAAGAAAAACAAAACTAAATGGCGAAAGAATATCTATGACTGCCCAGTATTCTACCGCTTAGTCATGCTGGTGCTTGAAACTCGTTCACAAGAAGACCCTATGTAGATTTCATGTCGGGAAGGCACCACGTTACCATGTGTCATATAGCGTAGTAGAAGAGTAAAATAACAACCAGGCGTCACACTATGCGAATTGCTAACGCGTAAGTCGTTGAATGCTTCCAACCCATTACACAAAGCTCGGCCCTATTTATTTATTTTTATCTATTTAAATACTCTCAATGCCATTGCAGCGTTACAGAGAGGAGTGGTTATTGCAAATTCAAAATGGCAGTCTTGAATGATGCATGATCAGGGTTGCTGGCGATGGAGGCAGGGACACGGAGGAAGGAAAAAGAAAGGAGGGAGTATTACGTCACGCAATTGAAGCCTACCGTGCCGGCCCAACACGCGATTAAAACGCCAAAGCGTGCGGTAGGTTTTAGTACTCCCGATGGCGTTCAGTTTTTCAACTTCAGCCTTGAGCCGGCCGGTCTGCGCCGAACAAGCGCGCTTGGATTAAAAGCGACCGGGGTGCCATACCACGAAGTCTTGTCAAATCTCACTTCTTGCGTGATCTTGTCGCAAAAGGTCACGTGTTGGGTCGACATTGCTGGCTTCAAAAGCGGGTTGGCTTGCCAAGGCTGACTGCGTGACGTCATACTCCCTCCTATCTTTTTCCTTCCTGCATGGGCAGGGAAGCGATTCCATTCACATGATGTATTCGGTACGTAAGAGTGAAAGTGTAATATCTTAAGTAAGCGCGAAGGATAAGACACTTCATGGCAAGAACAAGATCGAAATGTTTACTGACGAGGCTGGTGTCTTCGTTTTAATACCCTGGCCCGAGGCCGGAGCATGCGCCGTGGCGAGGGGTGGAGGCACGTGTTATCGGCATGTTCTTCGGCGCCTGCACCTGATAATCTACGGCATATCATAAAGTACAGGGGGGGTCGAAAGTTCTCAGGACACTGTCCCATGTATTCCTATGGCTTAAGAGAACTTTTTGTTGGGTGAGTTGGCATACGTTCGTACTTGATATTTTAAGGCGCGAAAAAACACAATACACAAGAAAGGACAGGCACTCTGTCCCTTGTCCTTTCTTGTGTATTGTGTCCCGTGTCCTTTCTTGGGTATTGCGTTTATTCGCGCCTTAAAATATCAAGTATGAACGTATTCCTATGGGAGCGTGGCCTGCGAACTTTTGACTAGCGCGGTACATCTTGGTCTGGCAGAACGGAACTCGGGACTTTCAAGTTATGGTCGACGCGAGATGAAGCGTAGGAAGATGGCGATAACAATGAGCGTTTTAGTTCAGCATTCGTAAAGTAGATATTATGAAACAGGCATAGGCGGGCCTGCTTCCTTCTGTTACAAAGGTTAGGGAGGTCTAGAGAAGTTTTTATTGAAGTGATACTGACAGAACGATAGTAGTTAGCAACAATGAAACGAGCTGAACGATTTTGGACTGATTCTAGCGCGTTAATAAGTTTACAAGAGTGTGGATCCCCGATTGAAGAGGCGTAGTCGAATTTAGACCCGACTGGTGTTTTATGAAGAAATATAAAGGAAACGCAAGCCAAGGTAAAATTACGACGCTACAGCCACAGCATCAGCAAAGTCAACAAATGTGTTACACGTGTCTCTCAGGTGCCACACTTCTCCGCAGAACGACGAATAATGGTATATTTGATGTTTCCTTACTTCACGAAAGTCATGATGATTTATGACATGGTGGTTACCTCGCAAGCGTACTTGTATTAGTTGCCAAGGGAGCTAATAAGAGCCGCATGATCCGTTTCCTCAAGACCTCAATAAAGTTGTTTCTCTTTCTTTCTCACGTTAACGTATGTTATATAGTGTGGTATGAAAGTAAAATAACGACCGCGCGTCTGTCAATGCGAATTACGTAACTAATGGGTGGTCTAAATCTTCCAACCACCAAAGGGCTCAGCCATAATTCTTGAACAACATCAGCCACCGCACCAACAAAGTGCACATAATGCCTCACAGATGTCTAGCGGGTACCTGGTGTCTACGCAGAACGACGAATAATGGCGTAGTGGGTGCTTCCCTACTTGACAAAAATTATGATTTATGGCGTAGTGGGTACCCTGCAAGTTTACTTGTATTAGTAGCCCCAAGAGAGTTTACAACGGGATCTAGAACTGCTGCCCTTCCAGCTTTCGCTGTGACTGTGCTGCATGTTCCGCGCAGGCCTGCCGTTTGTTGTAGTAAATATGTAATAGTGCCCGGAATTGTAGCGTTTGCAATTATGCCAACTCGGATGTCACTTACAGAAAAATGGGCGCTGCGAAATATCAAGCCGAAAATTCTTGCCCAGGAACTTTGTGGTGCCGCGAAGTACAACTTTGGGAAGTTTGAAGTTAAGCATGAGCTAAACGTAATAATAATTTGTGGGGAACCACATAATAATAATAACAATATCTCGGGTTTAACATCCCAAAACCACGATATGATTATGAGAGACGCCATAGTGGAGGGCTCCGGAAATTTTGACCATTTGGTTCTCTTTAACGTGCACTGACATCGCACAGTACACGGGCCTCTAGCATTTCGCCTCCATCGAAATGCGACCGCCGCGGCCGGGATCGAACCCGCGACCTCCAGGGAACCACATGCCAAAACCCCGATATGAATACGAGGCACGCCATAGTGCTCCGGAAATTTCGACCACCTGGTGTTCTTTAACATGCACCCAAATCTATAGGCACGCGGCCTCTATCAGTTTCGCCTCCATTGAAATGCGACCACCGTGGCTGGTAGTGTAACTAATTGTGAACGGGGAGAGAGAGTATGAGAGAAAGATCTTTAATGAAGAACAGATGGGAACTAGACTTCTGTACGGAAGCCAAAACATCTTTTCTTTTAAACTTTTATTTGGTCGCTGTACTTTCTGTCTATCGTCAGGGTAACCAAAAATTGGGGGACCCTTAAGCTTCGCCTTTAAGAGTTGAACGCGATAGCGATATCCCGTCCCTAATGCGTACTTCAATCACTTAGTGCATACTATGTAATGGGTAGTATGCTTTAAACCAGAAGAAATTATGCGCGGCAAATGTGGGAAATGATTTCGAACTTGCTATGCACCCACTACGTGGTGTTAAGGGAATACGCGCAGTAAGATAATTATGATAATCACATATTCTGACGCCCGATGGCAATGTACGCTTGTACCACGCAATATTCCTGGGATATTACATGTTATATTGCGACGCGTATATAAAGGACGCTTGCATTTGCGAAGCATGGAAGTTATTTTCACTGCATTTCCAAGCAGAGGAAGTTATTTTCACAGTATTTCCAAGCAGAGGCATGGCTGTGTGGTAGAACACCTGCTTGCCACGCAGACAACCCGGGTTCGATCCTCACTCGGACCCGAAAATTTTTATTATTTATTTTATTTGCATCTTTCTCGATTTTTCGGTCACGGACAAGATGATGATTTGATTTTTCGGTCACGGACAAGATGATGATTTTTCGCTCACAACCAACGACGCCGACGCCGGAATTTCTGCGAAACGAGCTCTTTAACGCTATCGAGTTAATATGAAGCTTTTCTGGGCTACATCCCTGCCTTCTAATCTTTATTTTCAATTTCTCTCAGCTGGCCTCGTGCTGTAAACTTTTTCCTTCTTTTTACGGTAGTGATCCCTCCTTTCGCGATTGGCTCGGGTGGCTATCCTGGCTTGATGGTTTGTCATAGGGGTTGAGCACGGAAAAAGACTGGGGCAAAAGAAAGAACGCGTACACACACACACACTGGCAGACACACACTGGCGCTAGTGTGCGTGCGTGTGTACATACTTCCTTTTGTCGCTGTCTTTTTCGCGCGCTCAACCCCTAACAGCGATTGGCTCTTTGGTCCGTCGCGAGTGGCTCATTGGTCGGATCTAAACACAGGGTCTGGGCGCCGGGAGCGGAGAGGGCGGAGAGTTCGCCGAGACGACGCTGACCGAGGGCGTCAATGGCCTGGGCCCTCAGAGGAGCGTCGACGTGGTCGACGAGTTCGGAGGCCGGGAAGGCGAGAAGATCTCAGAGTGGCAGGCAGGATGGAACGTCACCAACGCCATCCAAGTACGTACTATACTGTTTCATAACCTCATTGTACAACGCCATCCGAGTACGTACTATACTGTTTAATAACCTCATTGTACAACTGCCTGTTTAATAACCTCGGTGTACAACGCTTTCACGGCACCTCTAGAGCCTTCAACAAATTCTTCTTACCGACTGCTATTCAACTATGGAGCCCGCTATCCCAGGATATAGAAAATGAACAGGTTTCCAATACATTTAGGCACCTACTCTCATGTTCTTTCAACACTTAATCTGCCACTACTGCACTGTTATTTCATGTCTACCAGAAGAAACTCTTTTGTGATAGCATTTGTACTACCAGTTGCACTGCATTTACGTTTCGCTCTTCAAATTTAAACATGTATACTGTATTTTTTTTAAACATTTTTCTTTACCATTTTATAATAATGATCATACTTTTGTTGATGATCTTGCCCCCCCCCCCCCCCTCATATAGTACCCTGAAAAGGGCCTTTAAGAGTCAATAAATTAGGATGATAATGATGATGATGATACTGTTCAAATCGGTTCTGTGGAATTCCGCAATGTAGCGGAAGGGTTAAGAAGGGGAAATGGACAGCCATACGTCTTGTAGCCCGAAGCCACAACGAAATCCATACGGATTTCTCAGATAGAAAGCTTCTTAGTTGCCTTAAAATTCGTCCTGGTCCGCGGATCGAACCCGGGACCAACGCCTTCCCGAGGCGGTCGCTCTACCAGTCGAGCTACCCAGGGAGCTAGCGACTGGCAACGCGAGGGTGAATTGATCGACAACTCGAAGCGCATGGACACGGCATGGCAAATCGGTTCTGAAGGACAAGTTTCTCGGCGACTAATAAGCCTTCTTACTTAAAGTATTGTAGCGCTACATCTGACGAGGACAAAAAGAGAGGTACATGACAGAGGTATGACAGAAGTACATGACAGAGGTATGACAGAAGTACATGACAGAAGTACATGACAGAGGTATGACAGAAGTACATGACAGAAGTACATGACAGAGGTATGACAGAAGTACATGACAGAAGTATGACAGAAGTACATGACAGAAGTGAATGACAGAAGTATGACAGAAGTACATGACAGAACAGAAGTACATGACAGACGTACATAACAGAAGTGACTTCAAGAATGCGCATGCGTTCGTTGTCTTTTATTGCTATAAAACGCAATGCGTGTTGTTTCAATAAAAATAGTTGGAGTCAGCGCCCGTCCTGTCATGTACTTCTCTTCTTGTCCTTGTCAAATGTAGCGCTACAATATTTTAAGTAAGAATGTATCACCAACTAGCCCCGAAATGTGTTTTGTTAATAAGCCTTCTTTCCGAGTAATCCGTATGGATTTCCTTGCGTTGTCAATTTTCTTTTTTTTTTCTTTTGTCAAACGGGTGGCTGTCAATTTCCCTTTCTTACGTATGCTGTGTGCGCACGCGCAGCACGGTCCCTGGCTCGCGCAAGACACGCTTCAACTTACTGGTCTTCGCGATGATTCGCGCTCGGAGTGACTTAGTTCCCTTCTCCAAAGATGTGCGAATGGTGATTTTTGAGACCGAACCAAATGCGTATCGAGCAGGGCCAGACGCGAACCAACATAATCGCTCTAAAAAACAGAGCGTGCAAACCTCGGTATGTGTGTCCGTGCGCGGTTCTGTGTCCGGAACACAAGAACTGGAACCACGGTTCTTGTGTCCGTGCAAACACGGACACGCGTTTGTGGTGTCCTGACTTCCTTCTTGTGTCCGTGTTTGCACGCCCTCTCTTGTTAGAATTAATACGTACCAACTAGCTAATCTCTCTGTTATTCTAAACCAACATAATCGAATGCTTTGCGGATATTGAACAGCCCTTTATGCAATTAATTCAAATCGGAGGGAACACAACGCAAAAGAAGTGTGTGCGTCGCCCTTCCTTGTCCCCGTCTTCTTTTGCGCTGTATTCCCTCCGATGTCTCACCAACACGCCCAAGCTTCGATACTAAATTAATTCAAAGTTATGCTCACATCATAGTATTATAATTATAGCACTGGAAGTACAAACTAATTAATCCAACCAATGATGAGGCCAAGGAAAGAATAGCACATCAACTGCTGTCTTCAAGGGTAGTGTATAGAAATTATGAAATAAATTCAAATGAGTTGGACGAAAAATCCCCCTTTCCGTCGGTGGTATTTGCCTAATGGTCCGCTGGATTCATTTCGTTGTGTCTTACCAGGAAACGAGTCCCTCAAAAAGAAAAAAAAATTGCCCTTATTTCGTTCGTTAAATGTACACGTGAAGCATCGTGAACTATAGTCCACATATGGCACTGTGGCTCCGAAACTCTTACGCGTGATCTCTAACGTTTTCTGGGGAGCTATTCTCGACGTGTCCACCTAGTGGACATGTCCACTTCGGCGGAACGCATTCAGTTACTCGAAAAAAACGGTGGGTCGTGACGTCACGGCGCTCTTGGCCACATCGACGCACCGAACCGGCCAGCACATTCCCAGCATAAAGAGAAATAATTATAATGATATCTGGGGTTTTACGTCCCATAACCACTCTATGATTATGAGAGACGCCGAAGTGGGGGGGCTCCGGAAATTTGGACCATCTGGTGTTCTTTAACGTGCACTGACATCGCAGAGTACACGGGCCTCTACCATTTCGCCTCTATCGAAATGCGACCGCGGCGCCCGGGATCGAACCCGCGACCTTCGGGTCAGCAGCCGAGCACCGTAGCCACTGTTCCACCTAGGCCATGACCTAGGCGGACCAACATAAAGAGAAAGAAAGTGGACGAAATGAACAGTAACAGGACACTTAAACAAACTTGACAAGTCTGAAGTTGCGTATGAACGTGTTGAGATGTTTGAAGAACGATGCAGGGAATGCGTGACGACCTTCCAGGTGCGTCAGGCGGGCGGCCGCGTTAAACCTCACTCAAGGGCTAACATGATTAGAGTTCCCGCATGGCCTCCGAGATGTGCGTCGAAGAGCGGATCTCTGGGCGCAGCATTCGTTGCGGTGAAACGCATTCCGTCCCTCTCGTTTGTGTCGAGAGTTGTGAAAGCTTCGTGACGTTAAAATGACGCTGCGAAAGAGAGACCGGAAACAGGTGGCGCGATGCTCGTCGAGCTCCAGCCAATCAGTGGAGGCCGAAGTGGACAGTCCACAAGGTGGACACATCGAGAATCGCGCCCCTGGTGATGCTGTTTCCGTAGAGGTTAAATTTATCCTAACTTGTATTACCAACTTTTATGTTTAATTTGGGTGAAGTTAGCATTTTCAGATATATAGAAATACGGAACATGTTTCCGTTTACGAATAGAAACTATTCCATGTGAAAACAGAATCTTGTACGAGTCTATTTGATACTATATTCGAAATGATTGAATATTCGTAAACCCGTACAGACACGTGCGTATCGGCGTCGTGGACGGTTCATTTTAAAGCGCCCTATCTGGAGGCTGTTGCAGACCGTGTAGTACAGACAGCATGGAATACCTCAGAATAGGACGATTCTGTGGCTACTCTTGTTGAAACTGCAGCGTCCAGTAAATACAATATCGTGTAGCAGTTGACAAATAGCTCCTGTTTTTTTATCTGTTTATTTATTATTATTTTTTTGCTATCTTGCCATTTTAATTGTATGTTGTGCGAGATACCATTTTAAGCATTAGCCGTGTAGAAGTTGCGACTTACACAGAATTACCCTGCAAGAAAAATTATGAACACGATATTAAATACTTAGGTTTATTTGTCCGCCGCGGTGGAGCAGTGGTTATGGTGCTCGGCTGCTGACCCGAACGTCGCGGGTTCGATCCCGGCCGCGGCGGTCACATTTCGATGGAGGCGAAATGGTAGAGGCCCGTGTACTGTGCCGATGTCAGTGCACGTTAAAGAACACCATATGGTCAAAATTTCCGGAGCCCTCCACTACGGCGTCCCTCATAATCGTGTCGTGGTTTTAGGACGTAAAACCCCAGATGTTATTACGCCTCAGTTAAACGCCGACGTCTTGCATAGATAGATAGATAGATAGATAGATAGATAGATAGATAGATAGCGAAGGGAAGTGAAAGGTCTCCCAAGACAACCACTGCAATCTAACTCACCAGCTCTTTTACAACCATGTGCGACTCCAACACGAATTACAACTATTGAAGCGCGGACCACTCAGCTTTGCTCTACTTCTTGAAAATTATCTCACGCATTTTCGT